>ML831221.1:0-10413 GCA_009831015.1 Picea engelmannii
AGTGGGAAGAGAAGTCCTAATTGGCATCCTTAGGTCGCTGGTTCGAATCCGGCAGGTCGGAAATTTTGCTCGGCTTTGCAAACTAGTTAACAGCCGACAAGAAATGTAAATGGCCGTCCTCAACAGGAGAGGTTCGAATCCGTTAGGTCGGCAATTCTGCTTTACAATTTAGTTAAGACAAGAAATGTAAATGGTCGTCCTCAATCAGGAACGAGGTAGAAGACCATATAATATTTTTAACGAGTAGTAGGCTCACAATATCTGCTTAATCCACTATTAAGGCTTTACAATATAATTCCTTTCCTTTAACCATACTCAGGTTCAAGTTCACCATATCTACTTAATCCTATTAAAAACTAGTACATGCAAGTATGACCCTTACCTACCTCTCTCCACACGGCACCACACTCATGCTAACCTCATCAACCCATTCATATAAATCCTTGGATTCCACTTATACACCTTCAAAGAAAAAGCAATACATGCACTATCCCTTTCCCCAACTAGAATCCACCTCCTTGCTAGCCTAGGGCAACATCACCCATCACAACAATAAACCACCTTCACCCACCTTAGTTATCGAGGAGCACCCCAATCCCACCACAGTTCCTCTTCAAAACAAACTTGTTGATCAAATGGTAACTTGTGGGTGCATGTGCATACATTTGGAGAAACATGGTAGCTATTGTGGATTTTCGTTCATCAAGGTCGAAGAATCTGAATATATAGGCCCTAATTCCTCATCCCTCAATGTCGTGGTTTCTTAGAGTGTGGTGCACACTTATTCTTAGAAGTAGACAACATGACCTCGACATGTATTTCAAAATCTTCAAGACCAAACTAATGTTTGGAGTTTGGAAGATTAAGGACTCGTGTTATGTAGCTATGAGTGATGTAGAAGTCACAGTTCAAAATGTCCCAAGTTTTGTGTTTGAATTATCTTATGCATAAACCTTGATCTACTTGAAATTTTGGCAATTAAAAGGCTCAAAGGACATCATTATGTTATGCCTTGAGCTATAGAGGGAGAGTTGGTAGATGGGGCTTCATGTTCATTAGACTCGCATTCTACTAACATGAAATATTTTCACCTCTATATGTGGTTTCGATGTTAAACATCACTTGTGGGGTGAAAATATTCTTTGGCCATAACACAAAGACAGGTGCAGGAGTATTAATGCTTGTTAGAGAGGGAAAGAAAGAGTAGGAAAAGAGTGTAAGAAAGTTGAAAGATATAATGAGTGAGAGAGTAAGAAAGCAAAGAGAGGGGAAGTGGAATCAAAGTGAGTCTTTATAGCCCCTAAAGCAAATTCCTTCCATAATTGTCGCATATCTTCTATATTCAAAGTCTTTATAGCCCCTACAACAAATTATTTTCATAAATGTCGCATATCTTCTATCTTCAAACCTTATTGTTTCCTAAGTCGAGTATATTAACTATTATATTTCTGGAGTATTGTACGATCAAGGAATGTGAACCATTAGTAGCCATGGTAGCATTGAGTCAATAGGTAAAAGTTAATGTGGAATGATAGTATGTAATATCCGGTCCTATATGAATGCATTATCTATAATCATCAAATTGTATGGAGATTAACTTATTGAATTACAAGCAAAGTTGGGTGGGGGAATTTGTATGGGGCCATTCAACCATCTAGACGTAATTCTACATTTAGTGGTGATCTAGATTTATGAGCAAAACAAAATGAAACACAGATCTATAACATTAACATAGATATACAAAGAACAATAATAGAGATACAACGAAACTTAACTTCTATTCAATAAAGAAATTTGTTGAAACTGTAAAATGCAGAATGAAACAATCTTGCTCGGATGGTGGTAGTTAATCTCTAAGAATATATGTGGCGGCTACACACATTCGTTTGAGCACCTTACAATGAGGCCTCCAGGCCTTTTTAGCATCAAGAAGTAATCAGAAAACCCTAGACATCCAAAAACCTAACCCTAGGAGATGAAGTGCCAAAAGTCATGTGGGCCCCGATGGGGTAAGTTGGTACATCAACTTCTCAGGCTCGTACTTTTGCATATGATATTTATTTTAGGTACACGATAGCCCATTGGAAAGGTCTATTCGAGGACTACACATTATGTCATCACACTATGAATTTATCTATAGAATGATTGTGGAAAGCAAAGAAAACGTTGTTTAGGGCCTCAAAACGACCCTAGAAGTTTAGGACCCGAAAAGCTAGAAAAAAACTGCCAAGATGAAAATTGTATGTGAGCCAGTTGGAAGAGGTGGGTGGTTACCGATATCCACCTGGATCAATCCTCCCCCATTAGGAAGAAATGGTCTCCATAGCATTGAGTTCCCCCATCAGATGAGGAAATTTATGTTGAATTTGGCCCTGGGTGAGACACTTTCCTTGGTACAGGATTTGCCTCGCTTTGACAACATGATAAAGTTGAAGCTTCTATTGGTGAGTACCCTTGACCTATGTTTCCACGATCTGATCATTGGATGCCTATTCCATGAAGTCAGGGTTGAGTTATGTCGGTGTCAATTGTTATTCTATCTTTGAGGTGTCCAATAATGGTGGAAAGTATGGCCAAAGGAGATCCGCATTAAACATTGGATGCAAGCCAAGGAATGGGGGAATGTTGAGCTCAAAAGCATTGTCACCCACAACCTTGGTGATGGTGTAAGGTCCATAATGGAGTGGACGAAGCTTCCGATGGGGTCTTATAAGGCACTCTTTCTACAAATGCAACCCAACTTTATCACCCACTTGAAACTTGTGGGGCACCAAGTGTTGATCATGGCGTTGCTTGTACTTGGCATTGGACTTCTGAAAAATATCATGAACCTATTGGCAGATGTGTTGGATTTGTTCAATGAACCAGCTGGCTTTGTCGACCTCAGTTTTAGCATGGGACGATTTTGCCTGTGTGGACGCAAGGGGTAGTGCAACATCTATGGGACCCAACGGTTGAAATCCCAACCCCCCCTGAAAGGGGTTGTGACCAGTTGAGTTATGTATGGCTCTGTTGTAACTGTGTTGAGAATAGGGAAGACTCTCATCCCATTTGCATGAATGCTTGTAATTGTACATGTGCAAGATATTCGTGATCATCCTGTTGACACAAGGGGTAGTGCAACATCCATGGGACCCAATGGTTGAAATCTCAACCCCACTTGAAAGGGGTTTTGGTCGGTTGAGCTATGTATGGCTCTGTTGTAACTGTGTTGAACATAGGGAAGACTCTAATCCCATGTGTGTGGATGCTTGGAATTGTACATGCATAAGATATGCACGATCATCCTGTTGACGACCTCGATTTGGCCATCTGTTTGGGGGTGGAAGGTCATGGATTTATTGAGCTTGGTGTCCAGTCGTGACTAGAGGCTCGACCAAAATGTGTTGAGGAACCGATTGTTCCAATCTGATACGATGGTCTCTGATATCCCAAAATGTACCCACACTCATTCAAAGAAGAACTTGGTAGTGGCCTCCATTGTGATGCTCTTCTTGTAGGCGACCAGAATCGCCATCTTGGAAAAACGATCAACAACCATGAAAACATAGTCATTTCCCTACTTGGTTGAAGGAAGACCTAACATTTAGTCCATCAAGATGGATTCCCAGGGCCTATCGAGAGTAGGAAGAGGGGTGTACATGGACTTGTTTCTTAATGGCCGGTTTGGTAATCGCGCAGGCTGTGCGAGACCTGATATACTTGTTGACATCTTGTCGAAGTTTCGGCCAATAGAAATGTTGTTGCAACACTACCACTATCTTTTCTATGCCAAAGTGTCTTGCCACCCGAATGTAGTGAGATTCCCAAATCAACTTCGCTTGCTTGCTTGATGGGACACAGAGATGGCCCAGATGGCCCAACAACCTGTCCTGAAGATGGAAATCAACGACAATTGTATTTGATCCCAACATATGGTAGGTAGTGGTGAAGTCAAGATCTTTCTCGTAGATTTGGGGCCATCCAGAGGTTTCATGTCCATAGGAGTGTAGCACCATGGTTAGTGTTTCAACTGGAGTTCGATTGAGACAATCAACGACGTGGTTGGTGCTCCCTATCTTATACTTGATGTTGAGATGGAACTGCTGCAAGTATGTGGACCACTTCTGATGGCGGTCATTCTGCAATTTTCCTTGGTTCTGCATGAACTATAGAGGCTTATGATCAATGTGGATGAATGTCTCCTTCCTAAGAATGTAATGCCTCCATTGGCGACAGGCTTGTACAATGGAATACATTTATTTATTGTAAGTGGGATCTTTACGGACGATATCTGATAGCGTCTCACTATGATAGGACACATAATTTCCATGTTGAATGAGAATTGTGCCCACAACATAGTCTGAAGCATATGTTTCAATCTCAAAAGGATGTTGCAGGTCAGGTAATGAGAGCATCGGGGTTGAGCACAAGCGCTACTTCAAATCATCGAACACTTTTTGTTGCGGCTGGCCCCACACAAATTTTTCTTTGCAACCACCCATATTGGTCACTTGGATAAGGGCCCATGCAATGTGGGGGAATCCCAACACAAATCTGCGATAGAAATTAGCAGGGCCTACAAAGATCTGAAGCTTAGTGAGTGTGTTCGGGGTTGGCTAGTCATGGATGACCTAGATATTGGATGGATCAACATGCATCCCGTGCTCATCAACAATGTAGCCTAGATATTGAACCTTGTTCATGTCGAAGGAGCATTTTTCCAAATTTTCATATAGCTTGTGTTGTTGCAAAGTGTGCAGAACCTACTGAATATGCTACAAGTGTTCCGCCCAACTCTTGTTGAATATGAGGATGTCATCCAAATACACCACCACAAAAGAATTGGTAAAAGGCTGCAAGATATCATCCATCATCCTCATGAAAGCTTTCGGGGCATTTGTTAAGCCAAAGGGCATGACCAACCATTCAAAAAGACCATCTTTGGACTTGAAGGTAGTCCTCCATACATCAATATGCTTTAGTGGGACTTGGTGGTAACCGGACTTCAGATCAATCTTATTGAAGTATTTCCCCCCCTTGAGCTGGTTAAGGAGATCATCAATTCGAGGAATTGGCTACCGGTTCCTGATTGTGATTTTATTTAGGGCCTGATAATCAATGCAGAGTCACCAAGTCCCATATTTCTTCTTCACAAGTACAATTGGACTTCCACAAGGTGATGAGCTTGGTCGGATGTGCCCCTTTTCGAGTAGCTCTTGGATCTGGCGCTTGATTTCCTTATTTTCTGATAGAGAGCAATGATAGACTGGCCCATTTGGTAGTGGTAAGCCGGGGGAAAATCGATTGAGTGTTTGACCTGACAGTGTAGAGGTACCCCAGTGGGTGAGGAGAAGATGTATTTGTATTCTTCTAAGACCTTATCCACTTGCTTCTTTTGCGTGGAGAGACCTGTCACGGAGTTCATTGATGTGGTTGCAACCTTTTGCTCACTTTGAGTGTGAACCACGAAGAAGACAAACTTTTCGATCTGAGAGATGACCTTCCTACATTGCTTGGTAGAGATCAAGGAAATAATAGTAGGTGGGACTACCTTGGGTATCATGTACAATTTCCTTTCCAAATTAATAATAACACTACGAAGCCTAGACTCATATACAACATGACATTTCCATAATAAGGTTGGCCCAAAAGAACATCACAAAATTCAAGGGGGGTGACATCACACAATACCTCATCTTTGAAGGGCTTGATGCCATAGAGCAGGCGACATTGTTGGCTGACGCAAAGATCGCTCCCTTGGTGGAGCCATCCGATGGTGTATGACTATGGGTGTGGTGTTTTCAATAGAGCCAACCACTTGACAACCTCTGTTGAGATGAGTTTCTTCTGGCTACCACTATCAATGATGAAGTGCAATAGAGTACCCTTCACCCACATCTGTGAATGAAAAAGGCACTCACCCTCCTCTAGTTCATCAGGTTCACCGAGTTGGACCTTGGTGGTAGAAACAATGGCACTAGGTTCTACGTCAATCATCTGTCGCCCTTTTTGTAGTTTTGAATCAGAGTCGAAGCCCGCATTTGATTTAGAGTCTTTCACCTCAGCCACCAATGACTGATTTGAGCGACATTCAATGATGTTATACCAGAGGATCTTATGGAGCTCACACCACTTCCCGGTGTCTTTCTTTGTCTTCCCATTGTCTTTCTTTGTTTTTGGTTTCGACTGGTTATCCTGAGGTTGTCTATCCTTGCTCTGCCCTTTGTTTTGTGGGTTGGGGTCGTCTTTGCCTTGCTTATGCTATGAGAGGTTCATAGACCCAAACTGTTGCATCTTTTGTTTAAGCTTATGCTCGATTTTGACAACATATTGATAGGTCACACCCAAGAACGAGATGATCAAAAACTTCATTTTTGTCTGGATGTATCAATGCAAACCGTCGTGGTACTTGAGTACCATATGTCGCTTAGAGTCTTTGATACCCAACTTGGTGCGCAAGTTCTGAAAGGCATTGGTGAACTCTGACATTGTTTGGTCCCTTTCCTATCGCAGTGTGGTCCATATTGTATATAAATCATCATAACTTCCAATAGGGTAATATTGTTCCTTAATAACATCCCTGAAAGAACCCCAAGTCAGTGTGACTACAAATAATGTAGATCCCTCTATTTCCTTTTACTCATAGAAAGTCTCCCACCAATATTTGACATGGGGGACGACCTTAAGAAGCGCAAATGTAATCTTTTCTTTATCAAAAAAGTTATGCACAAAAAAATACCCTTCTAGAAAGTTTAACTATTTGTCTACAACATCTGCATATATTTGACCTTCAAATAAAGGAATATCAAAATTGAGTTGTACCTTGAAGGGGTCAGCGTCTCCACTCGAGGAAGATGTGTCACTTGTTGGTAGTCGTCGAAGGATTTGCGCAAAGTTATCCATCATCTCGTTCCTATGTCGCACGAGGGATTCCTCGAGAAAAAACTTAAGGGATCTCCTTCCCCATCATCTCTCTTTTCTTCCCCCATGATTGACCATCGGGTTCAGTGATATCGATCTTGCAAAGGCTCAACTGGTTTGAGTCCCAACTGCTTATACCCTAACCTCATTGGGGACATGCACAAAGAAACAAATGAAGAGCATACCGCTATGATACCATTGATCCATATTTATGAGCAGAGAGAAATAAAACACAGATATATAACATTAACAAAGATATACAAAGAACAATAACAAAGATACAACGAAACTTAACTTTTATTCAATAAATAATTCTATTGATATTGTAAAATGCAGAATGAAACAATCTTGCTTGAATGGTGGTAGCTAATATATGAGAATAGATGTGGAAGCTACACGCATTCATCTAAGCACCTTACAATGAGGCATCCAATCCTTTTTAGCATCAAGAAGTAATCATAAAACCCTAGACATCCAAAAACTTAACTCTAGGAGATGAAGCACATAAATTCATGTGGGCCCCGATGGGGTAAGTTGGTACATCAACTTTCGGGGGTCATAACTTTTACATACGATCTTCGTTTTAGGCGCATGATAGTCCATTGGAAATATCTATCCAAGGAATACACATTATGTCGTCACACTCTAACTATGTTTATAGTGTGACTATGGAGAGCTTGAAAACATTGTTTAGGGCCTCAAAACAACCCTGAAAGTTTAGGACCCCAAAAGGTAGAAAAAAATTGTCAAGATGAAAATTACATGTAAGCCAGTTGGAAGAGGTGGGTGGCCATTGATATCCACTGGATCAAGTGAAATAAGAATGGATAACAATGAGAGACATTAACTCTCTCGAGAATGGTGCTTGGTTCTTGGTTACTTTCTGTGATGTGACGCTAAAGTGGTAGCATGCAATTTGTGTAATGGGATGTAATGTCCCTAATCTGAACCCTTTGTAACTGTACATATAGGCTGGTGAGCCGTTGGTACCAATTGTAAGTGTAAAGGTATATATAGGGTGGTAATTTGTTGGCACATTTCATAGTGTTGCACGTACCTGGGTAAGTGTGCGTGGTTGCACATTAAAGGAAGGGTGCACACATTTCACAGTGTTGTGCACACTTGGATAAGTGTGCGGGAATGAACTAGGGGTGTGCACTGAGCTGAGTTATATATATATGTGTGTGTGTGTGTGTGTGTGTGTGTGTGTGTGCATTGAAGCTAGAGAGCATGTGTGATTATGAGGCCGGTGATACGGGACGTAGATAGGCCATTTCACCTATACATGTAAAAGTAATCATACACAAGTTATTAATATAATATTACATCATTGCGTGCAAATAGATCAGACAAAAGAAAAATGGGGGCTAACTCCATGGGAAAAGGGAAAAGGAGGTGGGACTTAAGTCGTAGTGAATATTTTATTAATATTTTTGAAAAAGTGTAAATTTATGAATATTTACTTATCCTAAGTTCTCGAGGGAATGTAACAAGTCACCAAGTGGCCAAAGTTACTTCTGAAAGTGACAAGTGTTGAGTTTAAGGAATCTAATATATATTGTTGGCCTCAGTGTATTTTGGGGGATTATTCATGATTCATTTTTCACTCTCGTGTGGAGAAGGGGTCGGACCATTTGAGAGAGGATGACTATTACCTTATTCACACAGAGGAGCTTGTAAGGGGTGTTTGTATGTTAATCTGAGTTTTTTTGTCGAAGAGGTGGGTTGTCAGGCCCATGAGTAGTCTCTCTAGGTGAGATATTTTTTGTCGAAGAGGCAGATTGTTAGGCCCATGAGCAATCTCTCCATGTAAGAGTTTTTCTGGGAATTGTTCCCTAGTGAGCTGGGCATTAGTTGCAGGGCTAGAATATTTCTTGTATGGCTTGTTGTTAGTAACCTTGGAAGGGAAGTGGGGCAGCCGAGGGATTGTTGAGCAGAGAAGGGGCACACTTCCTTAGGTGTGATAAGTGTGTGGGGAATGAGACATTGTAGACTAGTTGCAGCAGTGGCACCTTGGGCTGAGAAATTTTGTTAGTTGTCAGATCTTAGCCTGTCAATAGGAACCCTTTTTCGCTAGTGGATTTAAGCCCCAACTTGGGGGTGACCTGTTGTTGAAAGTATATGAGAAACATAGTCTATGGCTGGGAGGAACGCCTGATTTCTTCTCACAGTTGTTGACCTTTCATAAAAGATAAGTGTCTTATGTGTTTGTTTCATTTACTATGTGCTTAATTATCTGTGTTTAATATGGGTTTAATTCTTGTATGTTGTTGCATATAAAAATTGTTGTTATTTTGTATATTGTTGCTTGCGCATGTAAGTGTGGTGTGGATATTCAATATTTTAGTTGTGCATGAGTATGACGAATGTTGATAGTCTTTCCTGCTAAGTTAATCTCATGATTTTGGGTTATGAGTCTCTGGGAAATGTTTAAATGGTAGTGCGCAAAGGATAATTTGTAAGCACTAGAGGCTGGATTTGCTTGGGTGCATTGGGAAGCAGTCTGCGTGCACAAGGAGCACATATTTGGTGTGTGACGCCAGAATAGTTAAACACACAATAGTGTTGTGTGTTCAAGTACGTTTGTGCATAGTTTTTTTGTATTATTTCCGCTGTTATAAGTTGTGTGGCATGACTCAATCTTTGGGCTGAGCGCGTTACTTCAAGTGAAACTACGCAAACTTGTGTTTAGAGTGGAATTCACAAAATGTATTTTGGAATAACATTGTTCAGTAATAAGTTGAATGATGTTACCATTTGGTATAAGAAGCAGCTTGGTGATGTTACAGATGGGTTTTAGAGCAACAAAAGTTTAGATTGTGACGTGGCCCAACATGGGTGGTTGAGGACGTTACATTGTGCTATCAGAGCAGACAAAAGTTGAGGTTGTGTGGTGTGGCCCAACTTGGGTGGTTGGGGGCGTTACATTGTGGTTTCAGAGCTATTGGTTCAACACTAAGCCTGCATGGGCCAAGTTTCTATTTAAGGAAAAAATTTGACTGGTAAGTGGCCGAGTTTGGAATTATTAATTTTAAATATAAAAATATGATAGTAGGATGGAAGAGTAATGTTAATTTACAATTGGAGGGTCCTTAGGTAGAAAAGTGGATGAGCTATATTAAGTTTGTTAGTTTTAGGTGCAATTAAATTAACAAAAGATAAAGATAAATTAGTGTGGTCAAAGAACTGGGGGATTTGAGAGTATACTGCAAAGCTCAGTTATGAAGCATGCATGGAGGAAGAAAGACACGAGGGGGGAAATGGTGGTAGGCATTGTTATGGAAGATGCAAATTCTTCTAAAGGCTATTATCATAGTATGGTTAGTGTTATTGAAGAAACTGTTAACTTGGGCAACAATTTAAAAAGATGATGGATTGGGTCGAATATATGTGCACTCTTTAAATCGAATGAAGAATTCGTTCATCATCTTTTTGTTGCATGCCCTTTTTTAAAGGAGGTGGGGTATGCAATATCCTCAAGCTTGAACCTAAATATGCCATGGGATAATA
>ML831221.1:21450-32491 GCA_009831015.1 Picea engelmannii
TATCTACCAGCATACTATGAGGAACAACAAGTAGGGGCATTTCATGCCCTAGTCCAAGGGAACAAAACTGTAGAAGAATATGAGATCAGGTTTATGGAACTGGTCAAGTATGTTTCGTATATGGACAATGACCAACGACAGGCAGAGCGCTTCGTTTATGGATTGAACCCAAAGATTAGAGCTATGGTAAGGATGTGGAAACCGTCTTCAGTGGCAGAGGCGGTAGAAAATGCGCGTTACATAGAAGAACACATGAACTTAACAGGCGCTACTAGTCGGCAGGGAGGTTGGTTTTGGGTGGTGTCCTATAGAGCAAGCTAAAGAAGAAAGCTAAGGGAGCAAGCTAAGGAAGCAAGCGACAACATCAGAGTTAAGGTATTTCTTTGAAAATTTATGCATTGTTTTGTATAAAAATTGTTATTGAATTTTATTACTATGAAAAATAGATGGCGAATGTGCCAGATTAAGTAACTTTTAAATTTACTGTAGTGTTGTAATTCAATGTTTTTTTTTATTAATTTAGAGCCATTACAGTTTTATGCATGTATTTGATAAATTTAATGATGAGATATGATTGAAATTGCTATGATCCCAAGGACTGATGAGCCCATGGAGGGCGATTTTTTTGATGTGCAGGACCATACCCGACGGACATGTACCAGTGGACCGGTACACATGGGGATATGATTAGCTCGGACCTCCATGGGGCTGAAGAGCCCATAAGATGGTTGTTGGGATGGCAGAGACAGGACAACATTGTGATGATCTTTTGCACAAAAAGAAAGAAGGATGTTCCACCCAGGACACTTTGGTAGAGCCCGACCTAGGGGGAATCACCCACTGCAGATGGAACGTTTTCCTTTGATGGATAGGACGTCACCTAGGAGAGCTGGACAATGTCTGGAGCATGTGGCAGTGTGCTGAGGCTATTTGGCACGTGTGGCAGCTTGGAGGAGCCCTAGAAGGGCCAACATCTGGCTTCTGGATGTTGTATTTGCCCAAAAAGGGCCAACGTCTCCCTCAGAAGGGCTTAACGTCCCACTTTTTTTCTCATATTATGTCATTTTCTAGCAATTAATGTTAAAACAATGTAAATTTTGTAGTCAGCCTTGTCGGCTGTTTTAATGACTTTTTTTTTTAATTGAAAGGTCTTGGATTGGTATAAATAGAGGACGTTTTTCCTCATTTTGAAGATAACACAACTCACTCTCTTGTGAGAGACTATCTTTTAGCCTTTGGCTTGGTATTTTTGGTGTGGGAAGTGAGGCACGACTCTTCTTGGAGGATTTCTCTTGGCATTTATGGTGTTTCTCTCATGGAAGGTTTACAACTAGGGTTTGATTATGCATTCTTCATGATATGTAAGTGAATTTTTCATGCAAAGCTTCTTAAGTGAATGGTTGTAGGCTTAATTTCTTACATTTGCTATTATATTGTTATTATATTGCTGAATCTTGAAACCCTAGGTAGCAAGCACACTAGTAGGTCATTGTTATATGTCCCCATGCTTGAGAAATTGTTTTAGCCACTGATAAAGGAAGATATAGCCTAGTCGTTGCTACACTTATCTCCCTTTTTTTGAGTTAGCATTAAATTATAGGTTGAAGAGAGGAGATGTCCTAGGCCTAGTTAAATCTACACCTAGGGTTTTAACCTTCTAGGGTTTGAAAAGCCTTGCCCCTGTAACACTTTTATCCCTTAAATTTGTACTTTGAAGCTAGCCATTTTGCCAAGTGTGTTTAGAGAAAGAGGAAGGAGCATGAGGCCTTGCTTAAGCAACACTAAAATGAGCCTCTTTCCCTTAGGGTTTTGATTCTAGGGCCCTGCCATTGAAGCACCATAGAACCCTACCCTCCAGTCTTTAAATTTTAAATCCTCCTGAGATCTTTTGCCCTTACTTTGACTCCATTTACCCTAAGGCATTGATATTCTTTCCAACGTTGAGCTTTAGTATGTAAAATCATCTTTCAAACTTTCAAATTATGAAACCCTAACTAACCCTAACGCCACTAACTAGGGTTGACGTCATACATGACGCAACAAGCCTTCTAACTCAGCAATTAATGATGACGTCAAGCATTTATTGAGCTATTGTTGATAGAAAATATTGTTGGCTTGATCATTATTGTAGATATTGGTGAAATGGTGATTTTTCATTGGCTAATTAGTAAAACGTTGACCTCATCTTATTTGTTATATTGCTTGTTAAATGAAATCAGATAATCAAGAAGTACTAACCTTTTGAACTATAGCCTGCAAATGTACATATAGTGCTATTATTGTCTTGTTTCGGGCAGGTGTTCTCAACAAGGACTTCACTTCTTTATTGGCTGATTAGCTAGACTATATGATACTGGTGGTAACCTGAGAGGAGGGAAAAGCTTATTTCTTGACCTTATATTCTTTGCCTCTTCAAACCCCAGGTTACCGGGGACGTCTCCCCTGGGCTAAACTCCCTAAACAGAAAGAGCCCCCCATCGAGGTGACAGTGGGTGGGGAAGGTTCTTGTTACACCAGTTTGACCTTTATCCTTTAGCTTTTTGACCTAAACTACAAACTGCGCGATAATAGGAACCCCACTATGAAACTTGTAACACCCTGTTTCCCCCAGTCTATAAAAATAACTATATTGGCCAAGAACTATGGAAAACTCAAAGATGTGAATGTTTGATTTGACGGACCTTTGTATAAAAGGTCGATGAATGTAAATTATGTTATGAATATGTGTTTCATGACTGCTAGGAGGGGGATGTGCTAAAACAAACCACAATGGCTAATGAGAGGTGGTGGGAGGGACCTGGAATGGTTGCGTTAACTTCCACCGAGCCAGTACCATACTGGTTTTTACTTGCTCAAAGACCAAAGCAACTCTCTGACCCTAGAATGGATTTCATGTCAGATTGGTAGGTGGGGAGGCTCCTTAAGAGTTAATGAGGGGATGGGGGTGAATCGTCCATCCGTAAAATATCTTAGACCTGACCACGGACGGGGAAATTCGCGCCACACGCAATCTTGCAAAGAAAAAAATGCAAGAGAGGAAGTGTGGTAAAGAGTAGAGAGAGAGCGCACGACAGGGATCGCGGAAGAGAACTGGAGAAACTCTGGAAACATAGGGACTTCTTAACATAGGAGAAGGAGAGTAACCTTCATCCTGGATTATTTTTCTGTATCAGGAGAAGGAGAGTAACCTTCGTCCTGGATTATTTTTTTGTATCAGGAGAAGGAGAGTAACCTTCGTCCTTGAATTCCGTTGAGCTGGAAGTAGGAGACTGAATCTCAAAGCATCGTGGTCTAGCTCGGGGGTGGCTAGTGGTAAATCCGTTTGGAGTCACTAAGCCTACGGTTGGGTGGAAACAAGCACCCCTCTCAGCAGTTGCATTACGCTTGGTGGATCTGATAAGTATTTTATGCCTTGTATTTTGAATTGAATATCATGAATGCATGCTCATGTTTATACACCCATAATGATTTCTGTGTGGAATGATTGCCTGGTGTTTTAGACTGAAAATAATGGATGAATGTGTATGCTTACATGCCATAGTTGGTTTCTGTACCAAATGATTAAGTCTGGGGCATGAGTTCGCTCCACCGAGAATCGTCTTGTTTGCTTGATTCTCGTAATATTCAAGGAAGGCTCCTCAAGAGTACTCTTCCCCTGGAATTACCCCATAAACCTTGGAACCATACCGAACCTTTACCCAGAGACTTGACTAATATCAAGGACAATTTCCCAAGAACCATCTGAAGGTTCATGAGATCCGGGCCTGGAAACCTTATGCAAGAAAGAGTAGCTCTCTAAGGTCTCAGAGTCATGGGAGTTTAAAGCTCCGAGAGGTTGAATTTCGTGATTCAAGCTCAGAAAGGATAGCAAGTCCAATTATCGAAAGAGAATACCCCATTTTTTGGTAGACGAACGATCATAATCCTTTTGGAAATACCCCAGATCTATCAAGACCGATGGATCTAGAGGAGGAGCACAGGCGTTAACACCTCGACCCCTTCAGCCTTCGCAAGTAGCGATGGGATCCAGGACCGTCGATCCAAGGATCTGTCGGAGCTCTATTGACTGTTGATCTTAACCTTTGCATAGGCAGGAGAGTGGACTCGACAACGTCCTGAAAGTCCCGAAGTATTCAGAATCATCCATCGGCACAGGATGCGTGGCAATCGGGTAGCATTTCATTGACTTGCGATTTGGAGTGGTCAAGGGTAGAACGGTAGAACTGCACGAACTCACGATTCATGATATCATGACGTGATCGTGGTCGTTGCATCCAAGCCATGGGAGAACCGTTGGATCACAACCTCCACGTGGTATCGCGTATCAGGGATTTAAAGGTCGAAAGAATTTCTTTTCGACTATAGAAGTCGTGAAGTGTCGAGCATCGAGGGCTCGTGCAGACACGTGGCACATCCATTAGGTGGGGACCACGTGGTTGACAGGTGGCGTAACAACAAGCGCCCAGAGAAAGGTGGAAGCAGGTGACAGGTGGTGGACACATGTCGCCTGGGAAAGAGTCAACCCATTGTTGACTTATTGTGTTTCAGGGTTTCGAAGGGCAAAGAAGTTGCACCTTGATCGCTAAGGTAGCGAAACGTCGAGAGCCAAGGTCTCGTGCGACAGGTGGCAGCGACACAGCTCGTAAGCAAAGTACAGTGGAGGAGACAAGTGGCATGTACGCATCGCTTTGGCAGAGTCCACGTAACATTGACCTTTTGTGTTTCGGGGATTTGCAAAGGAGGAGCACGAGAGCTCAACACTCCAACTCACGAAGTCGCGAGTTGCGAGTAGTGCTAGTGTTTAGCCTAGCCTACGGTTATATGTAGCAGGCGCTAGTGAGGAGGGAGCCATACCCATATCACATTTCGGGTATCGACAATTGGAGAAAGAGGAGTCGAGAGCCTTGACTCTCCAACTCGCGAGTTGCGAAAGGAACTTGTGCTAAGTCCAGGTTGTGGTCACTTGGAGGAGGATAAGGGAAGGGATGGTCTGCTCTAGGCCTCGTAGAAATTTAGGGATTTTGTCCCTTGAAGAAAAGACAAAACAAAAAAATCTTAGCTACCGTAGTGGGTGTGTGACAAAACCCTTCCCATCAAGGATCCAGGAAAACCCTATGTGACACTTATTTAAAAGGTTAGATATTCGATCTTTTGGATATGGCTTCACCACACTTGTTAACACGAAGGCGACTATGAAACTTCACTGGCAGAATGGTAACCATCTAGTCATCTAAGATTTCGTTAAGGGCTCGATTAAATAAAAAGGTTGGATTATGGATCTCCATATATTCCTAATGTAATGCATCCAGATATCCAGGATCCAAAACTCCTCATATATAGATTTATTTCTTAAGCTAGATGTCCATGTCCAAGGCTTTCTCCCTCTAGTTCCACTCCTTAAACACAACATGAATGGATTCTAACGGGTAAATACAAGCGCAAAGGCTAAGGGACCTTGAAATTTAAGGCATATCGCCCCTCTAGGCTACACCAGGGTGCCAAGTCCTCTATCATTCATGCCCAACTAAGAGTGAGGAAACATTATTATACACGAAAAAGACAAAAATACACAATTTGACTTCTTTAGCCAGTAAATCATATTTCACATGCATTCCATACAAATTCCTGCAGAATTGGGGTCTTAGCCATATGGTATTTACAATATACCATGAAAGGAGATATGACTAGAGAGTAAAGTTACTGAACATTCCAGGAATACATAACACAAATTCCTTCCATTCCTTTCAGAATTAAGATAGATAAGAACTAGTAAGTAAGTGCAATGCATGCAAAAAACATTAATTATGTATTCATTTCACCTCTCTTATATTTAATTGGAAACCATGCAATTTCACTAATTAACTATGAATAGTAACTTTTACAGTATGAACAAGCATATAATCACAAAAGGTATAAAAGATCGTCATCTGTAATAGATCTTGTCCAAACCAACTACCTAAGGGGAAAGGCTTTTCCACCCAACTATAGGCTCTGTTGCACTTGTAATTTCTATAGTAGGACACCCCTGTGCTAGGCCATGACACCACCAAGGAACTCAGATTTATCTCAGGAAAAATTAAACAAGTGAAGGCCACTCTCCTTCATAGACAACTAAAGGCATAGATCCCTTTATGTACCAAGCTCGAAGCCTCCGCAAATTATTTTAGATGCCTTCCCATTTGGATTTACTTGCACAAGGGAGGCCCTTCACTGTCTTTGCAGTCCCTCAATATCCTCCCTTCTCTGTACCATTTCTCTCCCAAAAAACATCAAATTCACAACCCTTTATGCTTGGGTTGGATTTCTAGGTATTTTCCTTTACCTGAGTTTCACAGTTCAACCCTCCCGACTTCAGAGATTCCCCCTCTTCCTTCTTATGTTCTCTAACTGTCTTCTCCCTTGGAAAATTTATAATTTTCCTGGTTGCTCCTATCAAAGGAATTTGTGGGTCAAACTTGAAAAATGAGGTGGGTATTAGTTGCACCAATTGTTGACATTCTTCAGTTGTTCAACCATGTTTCCATACCTCCATTAAGGTGGGTAGTTGGTTTCTCAACTACCAGGCCTCCTTTCATTAACTGCTTTTGGGAAAAGGAGAAGAGAGGGAAAATAGCTTCAAATATGAATTTGGAAATTAACTAATAAATCAACACTAATGATAAATTTGTATGTTTGCATAGGGGCCTTATCACCGTGGATTTGGAACTGAAAAGGCCTAGGGACAAAACATTGTTGATGCCCATTACAATGTGTGTCTTTATGCTGGGAGCAATGTCAGTGGCACCAATGGAAAGTTATGCCCAGGCACATAATACAAATCTCCAAACTCCTTTCTTTACCACAATATTATGCATTTTGGGGATGTTTAGACTGTAATCTAAGGATACCTAAGAAATTCCATACATAATAACAAGGACAACTCCAAATTAATGTTTTCAAAATTTCAAATTTCTTGTATAAGTATAGTCTTTGGATGTGCAGTGGAAATTTCAAGTGGGTCTGTTAGTGGGTATCTCAATAGTAGAGGACTTGTGGTTTGCTCGTTATATTATGAAGGTATTATTGGCTTCTTTTGATACACATTCAAAGTATTATATTTAAAGAAATATAGATATGTTTTTTCTTCCAAGTATTTAAATAGAATTAGAATTGAAAACTTTGCAAAGCTAAAAAAAAAAAAAAAACACTACAAGCAATAGGTAGTGGATGCAACCCCCACCCAACAATCATACCTCTATTCCAAGCTCATATACAGCTACTGCATCCTACAAATTTGGTCAAAGTGGGCCGATCTTTCATGCGTTCCATCACAAGTATGAAGGTACTGAAAATAGAATGTAAAAATATAAGACACAGACAAGATCAGTTGAAAAGTACCACCTTAGGAGCTGACATCACCACCATTATAGCCAATGCCT
The DNA here is from genome assembly GCA_009831015.1 of Picea engelmannii. Lineage (NCBI taxonomy): Eukaryota > Viridiplantae > Streptophyta > Pinopsida > Pinales > Pinaceae > Picea > Picea engelmannii. The sequence goes on from ML831221.1 coordinate 28,869, forward strand.
TACGAGTTGCCACTGCCACCACCAACACCTTACCTACTGCTATCGCCATTGTCACATTAATGTGGTTATGTAGTTTTATTAACGCATGAATGGCGATCCAATAAATTAAGCAATTCACCCAATCAAATAGTTTAATATTTGTTCTTTTTAAAATTATTTTTAAAATTTGACAATGGCTAGGAAAAAATGACCTTCCACCAAGGGGTATTTAGTCCCATGAATCCTCTTGCACCAATAATAAATTCAGTTATTTAAATATTTTAAATATTTTCTTAAAATTGTAATAATTTATAAAAATATTAGGTAATTGTAAAAATTTTATTAAAAAGTGTTAAAGGTAAGTGGAGGTCAAACACCTTTGATCCCATATGGGAAGATAAAGCCTAATAAATTTAAAAGAGAAAAAATATAATAATAATAATTTAATTTTAATGTCACCGCCAAGCCAGACATCAAATTGATGTATAAGACCCTCTTGTTTGTATAAGGGACCTCTTGCGTAGCTATTTCACTGTTAAAGTCTATGGAGGTATACATTCCCTAGTCCATCTAGATTTGAACCTATGACCTCTTAAGAGGAAACACGTGTGTGGGGATTCAGATAATTGATGATCATGTCTATTCAATATACATTATTCATAATCATAACAAGATGCACCAAACAATGAGCAAATGATTGACTCCATGCATGATGCTTAATATTAACTATTTTATCATTAAATGAAAGTCACTGTTACCCTAAAACTTGAAAATGCAAAAATTATTGCTCATTACGGTATGGTATTCTCAATAGCTTACATAGTAAATCATTACATTGTTTAAGTATTTCAATATGATATATAACTAGCACAGCCACATAATTGTGGCTGATGAACGCCGAAAGGCATCTTTAATTTATTAAAAATAATTTTAATATAAACCCTAATTAGGGTTTGTAAATAAAATTTGCTATATCCATCTTTGCTATATAAAATTTATTAACCCTGTCATCAGGCACAAAAACTATTTGGGTTAAGCTGAGTACCATGGCTGCGTACCATGGCATTGCATTGTCCYGATTGCTTTGAGGAGTTTATTGGTGACCTCGGTGAGCCAATATAGATGACCACGACCACAGTAAAACCAAGAAAAGTCTTATGGTGTGATGAATGGCATTCGTCGTCGCGTGAGTTTCTTGGTGACCTCGGCGATATAGATGACCACGACCACAGTAAAACCAAGAAAAGTCTTATGGTGTGATGAATGGCGTTCGTCGTCGCGTGAGGAGTTTCTTGGTGACCTCGGCGGGCCAATATAGATGACCACGACCACAGTAAAACCAAGAAAAGTCTTATGGTGTGATGAATGGCGTTCGTCGTCGCGTGAGGAGTTTCTTGCTACATCCACGCGCCCGCCCCGGTAAAAAAATTTCGTCGCGTGAGGAGTTTCTTGCTACATCCACGTGCCCACCCCGGTAAAAAAATGACGGCGCACTCTAAAACACATAGATGAAACGACGCAGTTCATAATCCACGCGGCCACAAGCGGCCATACGCATCCGCTTATGAACAATAATTTTTGTTGTTATTTCTTAATCATTGAACGTGGCAATTTGGTGGTGATCAAGTAATTCTTTAATCTTATTTAGTAAATGTGAAAAAGTAATCACATAAACGTACGTCTTTATAAATGAGCGGAAGTTAATTTATCAAAATCTCATCCATTGATTAGAGAGGACGACGAAGAATATGTCAGCATCTTCAATTGCCAACCCTAAGATTGAAACTTATGATTAAAAGGTGATTAATTGTGCCCATTGTCAATAGGTATACGCCTTTCGGCGTAAATATTTACATGTGAAGGTCTACAATCTCCACCGGGTATCTTTTGCAAGCAATAGGTATCGAGACGTAAAGTAGTTCAGAAATAGTGAAATCTTCTGCAGCGTACCGTTGTAGCAGTCAAAAACAATCGTCGCAACCACGCGATGAATAATCCAAATTGATAGCTGTGGATTTGAACACACGCCCTTTCGGACCAGAGCCTAAATCTGGCACCTTAGACCAATCGACCAAACTGTCAGCTTCTTTAGATTTGTATTGTATTTTAAAATAAAACAACAATATCCAAAAGTTAAAAAGAGTACGAACGAATGAAAAATGAATTTTTTTTTTTTTTCATTGATAAATTCATGGAATGTTGATAAAAGAATCTCAACTTCGGACATTCTATCGTTATCTCTATCTCTCTTTTTGACGCTTCAACAACACTCTCTAAGTATTCCTAATGATTTTCATTCAATTATTTATCAATATCCGACCTTAGCTCAGTTGGTAGAGCGGAAGACTGTAGTAGGAAAAGAAATCCTGGTTGTCATTCTTAGGTCGCTGGTTCGAATCCGGCAGGTCGGAAAATTTGCAACTTTGCAAGCTAGTTAACAACTGATAAGAAATGTAAATGTCTGTATGAAATTTAGCTTTGCAAGCTTGTTAACAGATGACAAGAAATGTAAATGGCCGTCTCAAACCATAAATGGCTGAGAGAGGTAAAAGAGCATGTAATTCCAAAATGTAAATGGCCGTCTCAAACCATAAATGGCTGAGAGAGGTAAAAGAGCATGTAATTCCAAATTTTGCTTTGCATGTTTGTTAACAGCTGACAAGAAATGTAAATGGCCGTCTCAAGCCATAAATGGGTGAGAGATGTAAAAGACCATACAGGTCCTTTAACGCTCACCATATCTGCTTAATCCACTATTTAGGGTTTAACCTATCCGCTTAACACATATATTTTTGGAGACAATACATGCACTATCCCTTCCCCAAACAAGAGTCCACCTCCTTGCTAGACTAGGCAACATCAACCACTACTTCTCTACCTCTTCCATCACTCTATCTCATTCAACACCCATCAACATATTTGACAACAATAAACCACTTTCACCCACCTTAGTTATTGAGGGGCATCCCAACCCTTCACAGTTCCTCTTCAAAAACAAACTCGTTGATCAAATGGTAATGTGTGGGTGCATATGAATACATTTGGAGAAACATGGTAGCTGTTGTGATTTTTTTGTTCATCAAAGTCAAAGAATCTAAGCATATAGACCCTAATTCGTCGTACCTGAATGTGGTGGTTTCTTAGAGTGTGGTGCACACTTATTCCTAGAGATAGCCAACATGGCCCTTAACATGTATTTAGAAATATTCAAGACCAATTTGGAGTTTGGAAGATTAAGGACTCATGTGATGTACTTATAAGTGATGTAGAAGTTACAATCCAAAAGGTCTCGAGTGTTGTGTTGGAATTCTCTTATGCATAAACCTTGATCTACTAGAATTTTTTTCAATTACAAGGTTCAAAGGATATCATTGTGTTATACCTCAAGACCATACTAAGGGAGAGTTGGTAGATGGAGCTTCATGCTCATTAGGATTGCACTCCACTAACATGAAATATTTTTACCTTTATATGTGGTTCCGATGTTAAAGCTACATCACTTGTAGGGTGAAAATATTCTTTGGCCATGACACAAAAGACAGGTGCATGAGTATTGATGTTTGTCATCTCGTTGTTAGAGAGGGGAAGAAAGAGCAAGGAAAGAGTGCAAGAAAGTTGAAAGAGATAATAAGAAGTGAGAGAGT
>ML831221.1:60750-73305 GCA_009831015.1 Picea engelmannii
CTTAGTCGATCATATTGTATGGTTTCTTCTCATGTTTCGAGGATGAAACATGTGAAGGGGAGTGGAATGTAGTATACCTAGGGAGGTAATATGGGGTACCTAGGGAGGTACCCAATTGGAATGTGGTTATGTATTATTAGCGGAAGTCATTTAATATATGAGAATGTGGTCATTCAATGTAAGATGAACTAGGTCCACTATATTAATAAAGACTCACTATGGTAGTTAGATGTAATAAATGAGAGAAGGCTCGCTAGAAGGTTCCTAGGAGATAGAGAGCTATATAAAGAAGTGTAAGCAATGTAATGAAGCATAGTGAAGAATATTTTGATGGTACAAGAAAGGATTGTTTGAGGAGTGCATTCCTTCCTTAAGGAATAATATATGGTGTTACCCTACCTCAAGGGTTTTGTCTCTATTTCTTGTGTTCAATATTTTGGTGAATGGTTTGGATTATTCTTGTTGAAATTCTTCGTTAGTTTGAGATTTATCTTCAGATCTGGTATAGGTACTTAACACTGTGCCTGCTTCCATGCAGCTTTAGCATTCTTTCGATCCAGATTGTGCTTAGTGTTCATCTCGAGAGTAGTATTGTCCTCAACTGGAAGTGGTTGAAGATGTGCAAGCCATTCAACCACGTATTGTTGGATGTCTTCCTTGGTAATACATAAAGGGAGGAGTTTCATTGTATCACCCTGATAATCATTAGAATATATGAGCACATTATGGAAAGTACATTCAAACAAAAGGTAACCACCATACATGTCCATGAGGGTGCGCAAAATGCATTCTTGTGAAGTGGTTGCTTGGATGAGTTGTTGATACCATTCCTGAAACAACTTGTTGTGAAAATCTTAGGTGTGAGGATCCTTGCTCTCATGTAGGCATAGGAAATAGGTCGCTTCAAAGGCATGCTAACCTCTAGTAGATCATTTTAAACCCTAAGGAGGTTGTCAGAGTACCATATCTAGCAACAGTAAAATCCAACTGTAATGAAATTATTTGCCGAAAATTTGGACATCTAAGCAGTCATCAATGAATTCATTCAACACATATCAAGCCCATGTCATTTGAATCCCAAAAACACATCATTCAGATGCAATGATGACCCCAAATGGACACTCTTCCTTGGTATATTTGTGCATGATTTTGTAGGCTATGAGTTGCCTAGCAAAGTGAATTGATTGGGCATTGATTTCTAAAATGAGTACTCCACACCTACCACTGTGGGCATTGTATGTGTCGTAGATTTCTTGTTGGGAAACATCCTTAGAAGTTAGGGTTTTCTTTTTCTCCTCACCCTACATGGGTAGGCCTGTAACACGACATATTGCAACTTCATTGACTAGATACTTCCCCCCCCAGCCACAAGTACCCACCATGTATTCAGGTGAGTAACAGGTGGATGCATAGGGTGACAATCCCGCTATGCCCAAAATGAGGACAGTAAATTAGGGCCAGAATGCATGCTTTTCTAAGAGGATGGGCCCATTCTTGTGTGAGAACTAATGGATTCCCATCTATGCTTTGAACAATACAGGCATAATGGTGGAAGGCCAAGGTGGGGAATTTCCTGGGGTTGCAGATATCGTAATTGATGAATTGGACATCTTGTACCATCCCTATTTGGGAACCTGTGAAAGCCACATGTTGAGGTTATGTCGGTTCTTCTGGTTTTCGGTCGACGACAACACTAGATCTATTTTGTCCATGTGGTATTCTTGAAAAGGCCATGGGAATTACTTTGTTGGGAACCTGGAAAAGCTATGTTTAGGTACAGGGGAAAATAATTATTTTCATTGTTTTGCTATTGTGCCCTTTAGACTAAGATTGGGGGCCTTTTATAGATGGATGAAGGTCTATATGGATCTGGCTAGTATTAATGGAGAAAATGGAAATTTACCAAGTGAGTACTGCGAGATAGTTGGGGGCCATGTTGGGAGTAATTGACACTAAATTCTGGCTTATTTAACTGTACCATATTTCGACAATCATATCACATTTTTAACTTATTTGAGGTTGCGTGAGATGTTACTGTCGACGTTTGTGATCCTATAAACATATCACTCCTTAGATAGTAAATGGTAGATGATGACCAATTTTACCACCACACATGCAGGTTCTTCGAGAAGGCCATAGAATCTATTGTTGGTGGCCTCGTGAGTGATGTTTGGTGCAAGTACTATATAACAGATATGTCACCATCTTGATGTGTGAGAAGCATGGGACCACAGGGCCCAAAGTGTGAGAGGGACATCTTCGTACATGTGCACATGGGATCCATCGGGGGGCACCACACATGCTTCTTGTGCCTCCCTATATAGGTGTTGATTAGCTACAGAAGTGTAGCGACCCTAGGTAGGATGCAACACCTCTTCACTTGTATCCATCATACTTGCTTTATAACATGAGTATCTATGGCTTTGTGATTCTTGTGGACTTTGATTGTTTTCTCAATGGGGTTAGTGATGACAGGATGAGCTAAAGGTATTTATTCTAACAAGGATGTTGTAGCAAAATCCCTCCCCTACGTAGTATTCGATTTCTTGTTGTGTGTGATAGAAACCCCAGGTAACTCAGGGATGATTTTAAGGATGGAAATTTATTTTTAAATGTAGAAACCTTGGGGAATATTATTAATCCTTCATATGCCAACTATAAATGATTGGCGATATTTTTGTAAAAATATCCAAATTTCTATGGATTTTATATAGTTTTTATAAAACTTTGGCGATTTTTAAGGTAAACTAATTTTATCCTATAGAATTTGGGTGAATCATTTTTAAAATAGCAAATCTCATTTTTGGAAAAAACATGGAAAATCAGCCCATGAGCGAAATTTAGCCCCTAAAATCATCCCTGCGGGCCAGGTTCCAGGAGAGAAGCCTTCTTTCGACTCCTTATTTTTTTCCTTAGCAAGTATCTGTGGCATGTATGATGTGGATGTGTGGCTATCGACTGCCATTCACACAAACACATATATTGATGAATGTCCATGTCGAGTTTGAAACTTTCTCGCATGGATGCCTCAATAGTTTCCCATCCACGATAGGGTTCTTGATGTGTATCCCACCAACACATAGGAATTTCGGGGAGTATTGTATCAAGTGCGGGATCCCTCTAATGCTCTGGAATCTGTTGTATCCAAGCAATAAATGTGTCTACCAGTTCTGATCCATCGTATCGATATGATCCAAATTCTTCCTCGTGCTCCTTTGCATAGATATGCATGCACCTCCTTGTTGATACTTTATAGAGCGTGTTTTGCCACCTATCTATGGAATCCTCAAAATCTGTGTCATAAGACTTGACACTTCTCTAGCTTAACTCTCCATCTGCAGTGGGGTTGATGTAGTCCTCCTTGTGGCATGTGATCCCATAGATATTTTCAATGACTGAGTTATGTGCATCCTCATCCACTGGCTCATTATACCTATCATCTTCAGATGGATCTAGTAGTGCGACCACGCGTAGGATGTCTGCTTCAAAGGACAATTGTCTATTCTTTAAGTTCAACACCGAATTATTATCAAAGGCCCAATCAATTCCTAGCAATGCAGGATATGAATCAGATTCATCCATAATTTCTATGACCTCAAAGTCAACCTTTTTTTTTACTCCTTCTATGTTCACTTCCACTTGCTCCATTCAACCGATTGGATATATTTTCTATTGATTGGCCAACCGCATTTGGATGGGAGACTAGACCAACTTTGGTTTACCCGTCACCTCCTAAAATTTCTTCGAAAAAATATTTATGTCGAAACCCAGATCCAAAATGACCCCATCCATGTCATAGCCACTAAGTTCTATTGTCATCTTAATATCTCATCCAATGTGCGTTTTCTTGCTGACCTGACATACATCTTTATCTGGCAGTGGATTTGATATGGTTGCCTCCACTCCTTCTTCCTTCATGCAAGTAACTAACATCTAAGTCAACTTACTTCTAGCTTCTGGATCATTTAGCAGTCGCAAACAACAACGCAAGAAAAAACTTACTTGGTCTTCGTATTATTCCTTATGACCCAAGTCATGTAGGAATTTTGTGCGTGTTGCACACTGCAATTCCTCATGGCGTTGTTCTTCATGTGATTTATGCTCAGCGCGTCGCAACTCAGTCTATCTACGAGCTTCCTCTATTGACCATTGCATCATGCACTATATTTCTTTGTGCATGTGAGCTTCCTCCAAAGATATTTTTGTCGCATGTTGTAATTCCTCACATGCACAAGCTTCTTCCATCGACCTATGTGTCACATGTTGTACCTCTTCACGGATTCGAGCTTCCTCCAACGACCTTTGTGTTTCCCTCTACACTTCTTCCTGGATCTAAGCCTCCTCAAGTGACCCTTGAGTCGCATGCTCTTTCTTCTTCTAGTGATCTTTATGCATCTCACAAGAACTGCTTTTGTTGGGAAACATCAAGCCTTGGAGGGGGCTGAGGTGCCTTCCTTATATTTTTGTCTGGATTTTGACCCGAGCCTTCACCATGCTCAAAGTGTGCTCTTGTCTTCGCTCTTCCTTGGGTTACTACCCAGACATCATCCTCCCTATTATTCCTTTTATTATTGTGTGGCTTCGCATGCACCATGTTGCAATTGGTCTTTTTATCTTCCCATTTTTTCAATAAGTTGGGACAGTCTTTGGTGACATGCTCAGGACTATAGCAATATGCACAAAGCACACACGGTTTGGTACAAAACCTTGATGCATGACCAAGATCTATGAAATTGAAACATGTGGGGGGTCTACCTCCTCCTTTTCCATATCCTTGTCCACTGCCACGCCCATATCCACCTCTGGGACCTCTTTGGTATCCATCCCTTTCTGCAACGTTGCACTCACCACCCTTCTGCTCTTCCTGTACCCAGAATGCATCGTGGATATTATCTTGCATCAAATGAAGTGAGTGAAAATAATTAACATCATGCCCGATGAATTTACAGAACTCGCAGAATGGTGTATGGGTCATCCTTTGGTACCTCTGCAAAGTTGGGCAGTGGGGTGGCACATGGCTCCATTGTCTGCATATCTCACACCATAATGTCTCCCTAAATGGAAATGAACTAGGTGCACTCGTTGCCACATCATTTGGCAGGATGGGGAATTCATCTCTCCGATGCCCTTCTAAGCGACAAGAAGTACACCATACGTGCTCGCGCACGACCTTCGTCTTAGCCATATCTTGAAATTTCATCGTTAGGTTGGCCAGTTGCGCTTTCACCTATGCCAAACCTGCCGACGTTTTCTCCTCTCCTAGGGTAGCTTCCAAGTGCATTGCAATTTCTACAACCTATGTTTGAGTTTCCACCTTCTATTGGATGAGAGAAACTCATATATGGGGAAGTAACCCCACAATAAACCATTCTCTGTGTTTCACATCATGGATTTGGAACATCATCCTATCCAATAAAATTTTAAACTGTTGGTCATAATCCCATACGGTCTCGCCTTCCTTCTGTTTGATATTTTTTATCTATGTGATACATTGGGACTCTGACTTAGGTTTCTGGAACTCCCTAAGCATATATTTCTTAATCTCGTGCATGGACTTCATTTGTCCCCCTGGCACAGTAACCTTACACTGCATATACCACGTCAAGGCTATGTACCTGAACATGGTCTCCAACTGCATGATTTTGGCTACTTCGTCTGTGATTCTCTTCACAGACCAGATTGTTGGGTATGTGTTATATTATTTGCACAACTAGTTTTAGTGGTTGTTGCGTTGCGCTAGGGTTCGAGGGTAGCACCCCTGAGAATTTTTTTTCCTCAGGAAACGTGTCACATTTTTGCCTCTTTTTTCATGTCACCTCGTTTTTCGTGTCCATTATTGGGTGGTTTTTCAACACATGGTTTTTGTCAATGGTTTTCTATTTCCAATTAAGGAATTAGGGTTGTTGACTAATCCAGGTGATTGGGTTAGGGTTTTGGATGTTGTTGACTCCTATACGTATATTGTATTGTAAACAATGTATCACAATGAATGAATATAGAATATGTTGGTTTTCCCGGTTTGGGTTTCCAGGGGAAAGATCTCTGTGAAATGTGTGTATTTGCCATTATATCTTTTATGTTCTTTTATTGAAAATATGTTTGCAATAAAATATTGTACAAGGTTAGAATCTACATTTGGTATCAGAGCTTTGTTGGCTTCAGGAGGACGCCTTTGTGGTCAAGGGTTTGGTTTGGGACTGTGATAAACCTTGTTACAATGGGAGATCTGTTATAGATTTTAACCTTGTACAATATTTTACTGCAAATAGATTTTCAACAAAAGAACAAAAAAGATACAATAGAAAAACACACATTACACAAATATCTTTCCCCTGGAAACCCAAACTGGGAAAACGAACATATTCTATATTCATTCATTGTGATACATTGTTTACAATACAATATATATGTAGGAGCCAACAACATTCAAAACCCTAAACCAATGACATGGATTAGTCAACAACCCTAATTCCTTAACCGGAAATAGAAAACCATCGGCAAAAACCATGTGTCGAAAACCCTCCCAACAATGGACACAAAAAACAAGGAAAAAATGTGACACGTTTCCTGAGGGAAAAAAATTTCTCGGGGGCGTTGCCCCCAAACCCCCCTGTGCAATGCAACAGACACTAAAACTAGTAATGGAAAGAATATAACACATACCCAACACAAATTGCTTCACATGTAAACCAATGTTGTTCTGCATCATTCTTACCCGTTTTGTGGAACACAGGTAGTCTCAGGGTACTGTCATGATTTTCCATCCTCAAACTCAAGCTAGTTCCTCCTCTCTAACTTCTAGGGGTTTGATTTCTCAACACCAATACTTCTCAAGGTAAAGTAGCGTTGACTTCACCTTCTTCTTCACTCGTCTCTTCGCTTCTATCTTCTTCTTTTCTCTCTTATAATCCAATTGCTTCACTATCCATTGTTCTTTCTTATTGATTAAAAATGTGCAAGAGGGGTGGTACAAAGTGGGAGTAAGTCCATATTCTTTTAAAATTTCTCATGAGGTGACCCAAAGAATTTCTTACTTGCATCCACACAAGACCATCTACTATTGTTGATTCCTCTCCCCCACCACTAGGGGATCCTCCATCTTCCTCTTCTTCGAACACACCAACACGTTGCACCCTACCTTGTCTTATTTGCGGACCACAAATCTGCACTTTTTCTTTCGATCCTATCTATGCACTACCACTTTGCGTGCTATCTTCCTCTCCTAACAATGCACTACTACTCTATGTGCCATATTTTCCTCTTATCAATGCATCATTGATCTACGCTTCATCTTCCTCTAAGGTTGTGTCACTCCACAACAACCAAGGGGTGTGAACTTCATCACCTAGGCCCTTACTAGTATCACTACTGGTATCCCTACTAGATACCCTATCCTTTATGGCATGCCTCTTCGCAGGCTTATCTTCATTTTTGCTCCACTCTGGCACAACATACTCTTTCCCATTTCCACTTGATGTGGTTTCTTTTCTCTTCATCCTGGCCCCAACCCTTCATTGTGCATCCATGGATAACACTTTTCCACCTCTCTGCTCCGCTTTTATTCTATCCCAACTCTTCTTGCATACCCCTCATCTCTTTTTCTTCTCTTCTCCTCTAGTTCCATTCCATTCCTCACCTCATATCAAAAATTTATGGATCCTCCTCAACAGATCCATTTTCTCTCTAACTTTCCCTTGTCTTTGCAAACCCCACCCCCACTACGCTAGGGGATTTTACTCATCCATTCAACCTGGCTCCATGCACATTAGCCCTTTCTCCACAAACATCATTTTTATCCAAAGTAGAATATCTTCCAGCTTCTAGTTTTTCGAACCTTTCGTGAAATTTCTTTCAGCTTCACTAAAATAATCATTGTATTCCACAGTGAATTCAACAATGTAGCCTTATTTTACTCGAGCAAACCAGAATTCAATAGCCTGAGTCCACTTATTACCCAACACTTTCAATCTTTCAAGCTTGGCTTGATCCCAAGCCATCGGTCCCAACAACCACATAGTAGAATTGGTAGCAGTTTGTCTTTTTAGCCATTCAAACAATAAACAAGGAAATTCAACAAAGAGAATCTTGTGCATATCCGTGTAAAGATAGTCATATTTCCATTTCTTCACATTCACTTTCAGCCCCTTATTTTCTCACTGGGAAAACTCATTCTCTTTCGTAGTCAACCAATCTTGAATTTCCTCCCGAGATGGATGCCACCAAACTTGAATTTCCTCCCGACAACAGAACCATTTGTTGGTGTTTTGTTGCACACGTGTGCACGTCCTTCCTAACATTGGGGAGTTTAGACCTACGGTTCTTCCAAAATTGACCAACAAAAACCCCAAAGCATCGACATATCAATCCTCAGCCAAGGTCGACAAAGGTCTTCCCCAAGATGCAGGGAGGATCACAAAGACCATAAGTTCTTGTGACATGGATGCAGGCTAAACATACAAAGATCCATCAGGGTTGTTATTCATGTGATTCATATCCAACAAATTATTAGGACTAAGAAGTAAAATAATACACACACATATCCAAATAGTACATGGTAGACACATAATAGATCAGAATTATCGCATCTTTATTAACAGATTCATTCCATTACACAGAGGAATACATTAAGTAGACTATATATGACAACCACAAAACTTCATATCTTGATTTATATAACTCATTTGAAATACAACACATTGTGCAATGCACATTCTCTCAAGACTTCAGACAGATGACAAACTTAGAAAAATATTCAAAAGAATTACAGTATTACAACAGACTCAGAGCAAGTTCGACACTAAGGACTCGATGAATCTCTTCTAAAACATCTAGCTAGAACAATTTCCGATATGAATGCTTCCTTTTATAGCTTTCTCTGCTTGAGAGCTCTATCTCTTTCTTCTCTGCTCCACTCGCTTGAGTGACAAAATTTCCCCGCACGCTTCTGGCACCTGCTTGCAGTCCATGTAGCCTTCAAGAATTGAGGCAATATTAACTGCCCTGCCAGCTCATCTTTTGTCACCTCCATGATCCCTTATGTTGTTGGCAGTAATCATTCAAGAGGAATTCCCGATGATTATTTTCGTGATTCCCGCGTGCATCTTCTTGATTTCCGGTGCACGTCAAAACTGGGACCGATGCGCATTCAATACTATTTCAGGCATGTTGCATGTTTTCAAAACTAAATCCGGTGTGCACTCTTTGTCATTCCTCGCTCATTACTTTAGGTGTGCACAAAACTTTTGAATGAGTGTGCACAACTTCATGTGTGCATGCACACGAAATGAACCTAAAACACAAAACTTGGGACATTTTGGACTGTGACTTCTACATCACTCATAGTGAAAGATGATGAATTCATGCAAAATAGTGGAAGAAATTAGGGGACCATTCCCTCCTTCCTTGATTGGTGAAGTTTATGACTNATCTAATTCATTTAGTCCAAATTTTATGAAATAGTTGTCACAAAGGTGTAAGGTAGGAGTCCCACTACTCAAGATGCTTTAAGTATGTTATCACAATACTACAAATGAGGAACCACTCAATACTTGAAACATGGATATTGCACGCCAACTTTGGACTCACCTTACAAGAAGTAACACACATTCACACCATGGTTCAATATGTTCTTGTTCAAATCATATTTCCTTGTGTGAATTAAGCACCATTAGATTGTGCCCACATGTGACCCACATGTGCCCACTCCACTCCACTAGTCCTTTGATGCTTCAATTCTAGGCCTTTTTACATAACAATGGATCACACCCATATTCTACCCTAGCCATGGTTTGTATTATCATAGTCCACATGAGTGTCAAGCACTACATGTTGCTCTCCATGACCAACATTAGCTCACTACCACATCCCAATGTTAGACTTACATTGATACTTACTACTTTATCCATTGAACTTATCACCACAACTCTCATAATTAGCATGTGTTTTGATCAAATCATCCATGACAAACAAAAACGACATCCGAGGTCATGATCCCATTACACAAATTGCATGATGCCACTTTAGTGTCACATCAAAAAAACTAACCAATGACCAAGCATCATTCTCGAGAGAGTCAGTGGCTCTCATTGCTATCAAATGTAGAGTTATGTCTAGATGGTTGAATGGACCCATACAAATCCCCCACCCAACTCTCCTAGTAACTCGATAAGTTAATCTCCATACAATTTGATAATTATAGATAATGCATTCATATAGAACCGGATATTACATACTATCATTCCACATTAACTTTTACCTATTGACTCAATGCTACCATGGCTACTAATGGTTCACATTCCCTGATTGTACAGTACTCCATAAATATGATAGTTAATATACTTGATTCGAGAAACAATAAAGTTTGAAGACAGAAGATAAGTACTCCATAAATATGATAGTTAATATACTTGATTCGAGAAACAATAAAGTTTGAAAGACTCACTTTCACTCCACTTCCCCTCTCTTTGCTTTCTTACTCTCTCACTCCTTATTATCTCTTCAACTTTCTTGCACTCTTTTCCTACTCTGTCTTTCCCTCTCAAACAATGAGATGACCAGCATTAATATTCATGCACATGTCTGTGTTGTGGCCAAAGAATATTTTCACCCCACAAGTTATGTTCAACATCAAAACCACATATAGAGGTGAAAATATTTCAAACACAAAACTTGGGACATTTTGAACTGTGACCTCTACATCACTCATATAGCTGCATCATACGAGTCCTTAATCTTCCAAACTCCGAACTTTAGTTTGGTCTTAAAGATTTTGAAATAGATGTTGTAGTCATGTACATTTCTTGTCTGCTGTTAACCAACTTGTAAAGCAGAATTTCCGACCTGCCGGATTCGAACCTCTCCCGTTGAGGACGGCCGTTTACATTTCTTGTCAGCTGTCATCTAGTTTGCAAAGCAAAATTTCCGACCTGCCGGATTCGAACCAGCGACCTAAGGATGGCAACAAGGATTTCTCTTCCCACTACAGTCCTCCGCTCTACCAACTGAGCTAAGGCCGGATGTTTTTAGAGAAACGAATGAAAACCAATACTTGGAGACTGCTGTTGAAGTGTCGGTAAAAAAAATAGAGATAATGATAGAATGTCCGAAGTTGAGATTCTTTTATCAAACATTCCATGAATTTATTAATGAAAAGAAAAGTTTGTGTCGTTCACTTTCATTTTGGACCATATTTTTATATTCAAAAATAAATATAAATTTAATGTATTCGACAGTTTGGCCGAGTGGTTCAAATCCCACAGCTGTCAAAATTGATATTCGTTGCAAGGTTACAATGACAATTTATCTTTTTTTCGAGGGCTGCAAGTACGATCCCACTATTTCTGAATGGTGTTGTCAACTTTCTGAACTAGTTTGCCTCTGAACTATTGTTTCCAAAAGAAATTCCGTGATACAATACCGGAATTGTTGATACAATACCGTAATGAGTAATAATTTTTGCATTTCCAAAGTTTTCGCGAAGAAGTGACTGGGCGTTAACAATACACAGACAATAAGTCAATCATTATATGGTGTTTAAGTTAACCATAACAAAACCTTGTGACAAAAAATAATTATCGAATAAAATAACACTCACTTCCATAAATATTCATGGCCATCGATCATCATCTCCATATATATATATATATATATATATATATATATATATATATTCTCTTTCAAACTTATTAGTCTTTCTAGGTTAAAGGGCGACCTCCCATTACCTTGACACATTTTAATAAAAAATCTGCAATTACCTAATGTTTTTGATAAATTATTATAATTTAAAAAAAGATATTTTTAATATTTAAAAAAATTTAAATAGTTGAATTTGATATTGTTGCGAGAAGATTGATGGGACTGAATTCCCCTTGGTGGAAGGTCGTTATTTCCTAGCAATTGTCAAATTTTAAAAATAATTTTAAAAAGAACAAAAAAGAAATTATTTGATTCAGTGAATTGCTTAATTTTAATTGAGTTGTCATTCATGTGCTGATAAAACTACAGAACCACATTAATATTTTATTAATGTGACAATGTTGATAACAATTGGTAAGGTGGTGGTTGTGGTGGTGGCAATGGTAACTAGTAAAGAATTGGCTATAGCGGGTGGTGATGTCAGCTAGTAAGGGGGTACTTATTTCACTGATCTCGTCTTCTTACATTCTAATTTCAGTACCTTCATACTTGTGATGGAACGCATAAAAGCCCAAACCACTTTGACCAAATCTGTAGGATGAAGTAGTCGGATATGAGCTTGGAATAGAGGTATGGCTTGTTGGATCATGGTTCCATCTATTTCTTGTTACTTGTAGTGTGTTTTTTTGTATTTTTTGTATTTTTTGCTTTGAAAAGTTTTTAATTCTAAGTCTATTTACATACTTGGAATTGTAATCATGCTCAACAAAAAAATATCAATATTTCTTTAAATATAATACTTTGAATGTGTATCAAAAGAAGCCAATAATACCTTCATAATATAACGAGCACACCACAATTCGTCTTATATTGAGATGCCCACTAATGGACCCACTTGCAATTCCCACTGCACATTTAAAT
>ML831222.1:0-21637 GCA_009831015.1 Picea engelmannii
CTCGTGACTCTTTGGACCCTAGTTTATGGCTTTGCAATTGTAACACCCCTATTTCCCCCAACTTGTAATTAATCATTAATTAGGATTACCATGTTGTGGCATGGGAACGATGTAAATGTATTATTGTTTGAATTGTCAATAACTGACTGTGGGGATGAAGCCTTGAAAGTACTATCCATGATATCACTAGAGGAAAGAATATGGAAACTATAAGAGAGGGTTCATTATATCGAATGACCATATTATTGTTTGAATTGTCAATAACTGACTGTGGGGATGAAACCTTGAAAGTACTAGCCATGATATCACTAGAGGAAAGAATGTGGAAACTATAAGAGAGGGTTCATTATATCGAATGACCCTAAATTTCCCTTGTTGAGGATAACAAACCTCCTCCGGTTCCCAAGGAGGAATCAGTTAATGAAGAAAGGACCGGTGGTTGAACCATCAACCACCCCCATGAATGGAAGCATGTTCTAGCTGCAGAAGGTCAGCCCAAAGTACCACAGGGTCCTACAGACCCAGACTGACCCGAGTTTCCTTCTGACAGAAGGAACAAGACAGGTGGAGAACCTCCTAAAAGGGGGGAAGACTGACAGAAGGAGACACACAGGAAGAGATAGAGAGGAGAATGCGATAAGCTCGCCAGCAGAGAACGAGTCAAAGGCCACGAGCTTGATGCTGAGGAATCATCTAATAAACCTCATCAAGGCCGTGACAGAGAAAAAAATCTCTACGAGTATGCGGAGAACGGGACCTGAGCAAAAGGTCGTGAGCTTGATGCCGAGGAATCATCTGATAAACCTCGCAAAAGATGTGAAAGAGAAAGGATCGATGAGAATTGGCATAAATTCCCTGGTGATATCATGGCTTGGCACGGGGGTGGCTAGAGTGCTAAGAATGAATGCCTCTAAGCCTATGGTTGGGTGGAAGGACGAACACCCACACTCAGTTAGTTGGCCACCACCTGTAATAGATAAGTAATCTTATATCCTGTGTATTTAAGTGGTAACTATGAATTAAGGTTGGATATTCTATGAATGTTGTAGGGATGGACATGTTTGCTTAATGGTTATACTATATCCCTTTAATTCTGCCTGATTGTGTATTTAAGAAAGTAAGAAATTATCTGGCTTGTACACATAAATGCTTGAGCCCTATGGTGGCTCAAGTTAAAATAAATGAACTGGGAATTAGTCGACCTTGGGCATAGTTTCACATGTACATGTCGACTCTCTCAGTTGTTCCGAGTCTCTTGGAGGAAGGAGTCTGTTAAGCTCTAGAGAGATAGTGCATGTATGCACAGGCTCTCTGCGAGGAAGACAGAGACCGAGAACTTCTTAAGTTCTCGAGTGATGAATGAGCGCAAGGGACGTGCAGAAGACCCCTCTAAGTGTTAAGATCAAGAGAAATAGCACAAGGTGCCTAAGAACCTTAGAGTTGATGAAGCTCAAGAAGGATAGCGATATTCAAGTCTCGAAAGGGAAGATCCTTTTGTTTGGAAGACGAATGGATGAGATTAGTTCGGCAGGAGCCGAAGCTCTTCACGATCGTCAGATCTAGAGAAGGGACGCGGATGTTAATCCTTCGAGCCCTTCGGACTTCGCGAGTCTGGCGAATTATTCGTCGTATAGGAGGTGAATTCCCCGAAGTCCCGAAGTTAATCTGGGTCGTAGATCTGAGGATTCCCAGGAGCTATTCCGACCATCGGATCTACGATGTAGTTAGTCCGACGTTGATCGTTTCGGGAGGACAAGGGTGTTGTAACGTCAAGACCTCCCG
Organism: Picea engelmannii; assembly: GCA_009831015.1. Lineage (NCBI taxonomy): Eukaryota > Viridiplantae > Streptophyta > Pinopsida > Pinales > Pinaceae > Picea > Picea engelmannii. The sequence goes on from ML831222.1 coordinate 1,783, forward strand.
AAGACCGGATTTGCGAAGTAATGTGGACCGTGGATCTAAGGATCCTTCGAGACCCTTCTCAACCGTCCATCATAAAGGACATATGGAACCATATCCTATACTTTGGAGGTTTAACACACCGAAAGAAAGCAGGTGTAAAGGGTGGAAGGACTCCCGAAGTCGCAGGGAACCAGAGCAGATCTGAGTCGTTTGTTGGTAAGGATATGTGTCGCCAAATCCCGCACTCCAGAGCAGAAGCACTTCGGAAGAGTTGTAGAGTGGAGGTGCAAGGACTCCCGAAGGATGGAGTCACGAAGTCATCTCAGTCGTTCGTGAAGGAGGATGTGTGGCAGAAGATTTGCCACTTCGGAGAAAAGTCACTCCAGAAGAAAGTGGAGTTGGAGGAGCGAGAACTCCCAAAGGCCAGAGTGTCGAAGTTCATCAATGTCGTCAATTCTCTGAGGACACGTGGCATCAGATCGTGAACTTCAGAGATTTTCCACTCTGGAGGATCCATGTGGTGGTTGTTCGGAATTCCCCGAAGTGTCGGAACCCGAAATCTCTGTGGGTCGTTGATCTTAAAGGAGATCGTGGACCGTTGATTTGCAAAGGGACACGTGGAGGACAGAGGTTCACTCCGTTAGAAAGTCACTCCGAGGTTTTGCGACATTGGAGACTCTGGAACTCTCGAAGCGCGAAGTTCTCGAGTAAATAAGAACCGTCGATGTTTTGTGGACGTGTGGCGTAAGATCACGTAGTCCAGAGACTTGGCACTCTGGAATATTCGAGGGGAGATGTTTTGGAACTTGCCGAAGCTCCTGAGCCTGAAGTTTCGGTGGGTCGTTGATCTGGAGAGGGAGAAGGGACCGTTGATCCCTCTCCCATCATTCTGAAACTTCGCCAGTTCGGAGTTTGGAAGAATTGGCGAGTGGTGAAGTGAAAACGCCCGAAGCCTGAAGTTCTGAGGCGTCCTTTGAGTTGGCATCTGAGCACAACCTGAGGTCATATGAAGGAAGGGGCCTAGCATGGAAATATAGCACCTAAAGAGCTCGCAGGTTTGGAAGAACCTGCACCTTGGTGAAAAGGAGAACCTAGAGAGAGTTAAGGGAAACAAAATTTTGATACCCCACCCCTTAAAAGAGCACCTAGGGGTCAGGTGTGTTACAAATTGGTATCAGAGCTAGGAAACAACACTTGGCCTGCTTAGGCTCATGCATGAGTCGTATGAAAATATTTTTGAAGTACTTTAAGGATGTAGATTAAAATACAGTTGGGATTTTACCCAACAAGATTGAATCATGCTAGTTTGTGGTAAAGGAAGCCTATCATTTCTTTGGGAAATGATAATCGATCCTAAAGGAGTGGGATTATGCTGATGGGCACTAATAGAAAGACTTGGATGTGAACGGATGGAAAGAATCCATAGCAGTAATAATTACTGCTTTAATGAAGGGTTAAACCTTGTATATGTGTATAATCCCTCACAATCAGAGGAATAAGTCTGGTGACCATTCTATGAAAGGGGAGAGCATGCGCAACTCTTAGGTTTCAAAGGGAACTGAGAAACGCATTTTTGTTTCTAGGTACAAGAATTGTTGGGTCGGATTTTTCTAATCAAGCTGATAAACAGAGCTATAGAAATATAGAGTGATTGAGTGAGAAATCACAACAACCTCCCTTGCTTGGTGGATAGGAAATTAATATGCCATAATTTTTATGGGAGGAGGAGAGTGGCCTTTGTCCCTGACTATTGCTGAACAGAAAGAAGAATTCTAAGTGTAATGGTCAAGACTGATTTTGACCTAAAGATACTCTGGATTTTTGAACTAGAATGCTTAGTAAGTAACATAACTTGAAGTTGCATTTGGGCTTTAAGGGAATAGTCCAAATGTTCTTAGTCATTAAAAACTTATTATAATTAAGGTAGAATGGTTGATTACATGTTAATCCTAAATGTGGTAAAGGAAGTGTTGGGGCACTTCTAGAAGTCCAATGGGTCAGACTGACATCCAGTGGTGGATGGTAGCCATACAGGTATAGTTGGACCCTAGTTAAGGGAATCTAGAAAAGGATCTCCTTGATTGAGAGATCTGCTTATCAAGACTGGTTGGAAGCCAAATTGGTTGTCCTGTTACCTTGAGCAAGGTTTTAATTGCGCATATTGTATTTATAAGTTGGGTAATGTTCTATGGAAATTAAGGCAAGAGTGTTTTTCTTTCTAGTTGTTATCGCATAGAACAGGAAAGATAGTTATGACTATGTCTATTAAACTGCCATGTGGATATCTTGTGAATTAATGCAAGCTCTCATCTGAGCGGGAAGCTCATTGTTGAGTGTCCCTATGAGACTTGTCATAAGGATGACAGCATTATCCTTGGAGGAGGATCTAGAAGTCTGATATGTCCATGTGCATGTATGACATGGAAAAAGGTGCAAGCAATGAGCTTGCATGATGAATGTTTGGACTGTGTGTGTTTATGCTTGAGTGCATGAATTTAATGCCTTATGAAGCTTCTTGATATGAAGCATGATAGTAATACCAGTTAATTGTGAATGATATTAAATGTGAAAGTGATGCACATGTACGATGTAAGAGTATAGGTACACTAAAGGCGTGAGGTAACTGCCTAAATGAGTGATATGTAAGGCAAAAATTGCACTTGCCAAGATTAAGTGAATACCATGGATGCATGGTTGACTCCATTTTGAAGATTCATGAAAGTTATATTTTAAATGATAGCTTAAGGGGAATGTGCTCCATTCCCTCAAGAAAGACTAGTGTAAATAGAAGAAAGAGTGGACGAGCAAGGACGCTATGTTGTCATAATAAGAGGCAATTGATTCTGCCTTGAAGGTCACATGAGAATGATTTTGAACAATCATGAGTTGACTAATTTTAAAGTAGAGATGTATGTAGGTTATGAAATATACCCATGGAAGCTACACACAGACTTGATTATGCATATGGTTAAGTACATCATGGATGTAAGTTAACAAAACTAGAATATGTATCGATACATAATTTGGGGCATGACAAAGATGCATGTTTATATTTCTTATGGAATATTTGGTAAATAGTTATTTAAGCTAACTCAAGGTTGAGGCCATCACAGATAGTTATGGACATGCAATAAGGAAGTTGCATGTTGAGGGAGTTCCCTGTGGAAGAACTGTGTGAAAACTCTGTTAGGAGGAGAAAGTCACAACCTTAATAACTTTTGAGAATTAAGAAGTGAGCTACAAGCTTATATATATATATATATATATATATATATATATATATATATATAAGAATCATGGATTACATTTTGAAAGCATCATGTAATAAATAAAAGACTAATGAATGAATAAATGAGTATGTTTGATTGAATAGACTTGGTTGAATACATGTTAAGAAAAGGCAGTGAGGCCTTTAGAGATAACTCAACTGGGATGAAAAGTCCCAGGCGATGGAGAAATAATTGGAAGAAGGGGAGATCCCTCAATTCTTTTCTTGTTGAGTATTATGTTTTCTATGGGATGAGAGAGATGGTACGCAAATGAAAGTAAATGTTTTGGCACCATAGTGATGATGGTCGTATTGTTGTAGAAACAATCGAGAGTTGTTTGTGTTGCACTCATGAAAACATTAAGGATAATGTGATGAAGTGCATAAAGATGTGTTAGGACATGTTTGAAAATGTTTTATTGTCTTAACGTTATGCACAATTTTTTTGAAAGACAGTTGTATGCCACAGATACCCAAGTAGAGTATGATTCAGGAATAAAACATTGATCGAATCAGGATACTCAAGAACCTGACAGAGGAGATGAATGTGAGTCGCTCATCGTAGGGAATACCGATCGCAGTCGTCAAATCGACTTCAATATCCACTAGAGTTAACTGATCAAACACCAGTCATTCGATGGAATCGACGATCGGGGATCATTGCGGAGCACGAAGGTGAAATTTACGGACATGCTAGTTCATGGCCCGCAATCAACCAATGTCGTTGATCTTGTTGGGGCGGAGAATTAATGACCACGATTAAAAGAGTCAGGAAAGCACTTTTCAGATTGCAGAGATTGAACTCTTCAATAAAGAGCGAGCATGTTGGGATTCCTCAATCACTGTGAACCACCGATATGTGAACGATCGGTGGGCGAACCTACAAGGAACCCAAGCGTTAATGTCGCATAAAACTCGTATTGTGATTGGGTTCTGTGGTTGAATTTATCACATCGAAGCTCTGTATCAACCTAAATTCTTGGTCAAACACTTTTGTGTTGGCATTATTATTATCTGGAAATTGTGTGGTTAAAATCGATCAAGGGCTAAGATCTGTTGGAGTTACTTCACACACACCTAAGATTTATTTTTCCTAAGGTTATTCCTTGTTTATTAGTCATAATTAGTCATTATCCAGTCTCCTATATTTCAGGGGAGAATATTCCACCTGGAGAATATTCTCTTTCAGTTGACACTTCAGTTTGACTAGTTTAGTTGAGTTTAGATGTTGCATTGTTTTTGTCACCATGCAACATTGGGATCATCACCAACTCACTACTCTTTGTTCAGTCAGTTAACTGAAGACTAATTGACTAGTTAACTCAGCTAGGTGGCAGTTCACTACCGTAATTGCTTGAGAGACTATACTAGGTGGTAGTTTACTCTTGTAACTACTGGTGTGTGTCCAGATCAATCTAGACCACCACTATGGATCATTAGTTACTCATGTATCCTATATCTATTGTAAATTATTCACTCTTTGTGTGTGGAATACGGTTAATGAGAATTATTCCATTCTTTTTCTCTTGCTTCTTCTTTCTCAATTCTCTTTGAAAATGTGTGTATTATTGTTTAGATAGATCTATTTTGTGCAGGTTCAACACATTTACATGGTATCAGAGCCGACGGAATGCTAAGAAAAAGCTACACCAAATTATTTTTTGCAGGTACTGAAGATTAAAGACAAAAAAAGATGGATTATTCGCTAGAAATACTTCTCACGCCTCATAACTATTTGGAATGGAAACCAAAAATTCTGCTTATGCTTAGATGCAGAGGCTTGTACCAAATAACTATGGAAATGGAAGTAGAGTCTGATTCTGTCGATGAGAAAAATGACTTTCTCAATAGACAAGATATGGCCATAGGATGTATCCTCTATTTTATATCTCCCGAAATTCTCCATCAAGTATATGATGACTCACAAGAATTCACTCTAAATGATTTATGGAGTAGATTGGAGGTTTTATTTGGGAATAAGGAAGAATGCATGCAAAATGTTAACAAGATAGAGAATGTAGAAAAGCCACTGGAAGATAAATCGTCTCAGTTTGAAGAGCCTTCTACACAAATATCTACAGAAATTTGTATCCGAATAATTGAAGATAATGTCTACTCCATTGCAGATTTGTTTTCTGAAATTCATGTGGAATATATATGGCATGCATCTCAGGGGTCACAAGCAGACACTTTTCCATGCACAATGCATGGATCTCAGGAGACAAAAAGGGAGCCGCGCACATCAGACTCAATTCTGATATTCTATGAGAAATATTTTCAGAAACAAATTGGATATTTGAATTCCTCTCAGGAAAATATCCAATTTCAAAAAACAAATCGTCTGAAACGGAGTCCAAAAAGTGAAGTTATGATCGTTTCAAAATCAACAAAATTTCAGCATTTTTTCGGAAACAGCTGCACGGTTTTCAAAGTTTCATCCAAACTTTATTTGGATATTATTCATTACAAGAAGATAAAGTCGATATGTGTGGACATTTTAATGGTTCATATACTTCATCAGATCCGTGCAGACATCTACATATTTAACAAAAACTTGAACGAGCACAAACTTGCACAGTTGCGAGGTCTTCTTGGAGTGAAGGACACGGTTTCTTAGCAACTATTTTTTGTTCCTTCTCATTTTTTTTTACATGCATTGTAATTTGAGGGAGGGGGTTTTCCATGAGGTTTTCCCTCTTTCCTCATTTAATTCAATGTATCTTTTATACGTGGGTACCTAACATGGCCTCGTTGTCGGGACCCAATCTTTATTTTCACCATAGTGATGTTCAGGGGGGGTGTTGGAGTTACTTCAAACACACCTAAGATTTATTTTTCCTGAGGTTATTCCTTGTTTATTAGTCATAATTAGTCATTATCCAGTCTCCTATATTTTAGGGGAGAATATTCCACCTGGAGAATATTCTCTTTCAGTTGACACTTCAGTTTGACTAGTTCAGTTGAGTTTAGATGTTGCATTGGTTTTGTCACCATGCAACATTGGGATCATCACCAACTCACTACTCTTTGTTTAGTCAGTTAATTGAAGACTAGTTGACTAGTTAACTCAGCTAGGTGGCAGTTCACTCCTATAACTGCCTGAGAGACTAGACTAGGTGGTAGTTTACTCTTGTAACTGTTGGTGTGTGTCTAGATCAATCTAGACCACCACTATGGCTCATTAGTTACTCATGTATCCTATATCTATTGTAAATTATTCACTCTTTGTGTGTGGAATACGGTTAATGAGAATTCTTCCATTCTTTCTCTCTTGTTTCTTCTTTCTCAACTCTCTTTGCAAATGTGTGTATTATTGTTTAGCTAGATCTATTATGTGCAGGTTCAACACATTTACAATCGATCGAGGGATAAGATCGACAACCTGCGATCATTGCGGAGATTGCATATGCACATGGGTTAACATCGAGAACTATACCTGTAATTTAAATGCAATATAGCATTGTTTTGAGTTTGGGATCCAATCATAGATCAGATGGATCGTATTCATTGCGGAGATCGAAAGGAGAATTAAACTGCGAGCTAGTTGAGGTTACACAATCCCTTGCAGCCATTGGATCTGGGGGGAAACGGATCTACACCGTCGATTTGCAGACAAGGGGTTTAGCCAGGATCATAGCGCCTAGACATTGGAGCCGAATTGAGAGCTCCTGAAAAGAATATAGTTGAGGTCACAGCTCTCGTTCGCATGGAGAGAAAACGGAGTTCCTCCAGGCCATTCAAGGAAGATAGAGTTTAACACTTTGTGTTAGACTATGGTCGTGAGGACTCGTTCTATGGGAATAAAGGTGCTCATAGCTAGCACATTGCATGGAATTGCTTCGAGGAAGTGCATGTTTTCATGAAAGGAAGACAGTGAACCTTCCATTGAGAAAGCAGGACCTTTTGAAAATTTCACTTACATTGTATGGATGTGAAAGGAAATAAAATTTAGGTGACCATGAGTGTGGGCACCTTGGTTACTAATGAAGGAAGAATGCTTGGGTGCATTCAATAGAAACATTTAGTTTCATGTGCGCTGATTTGGAATCGTGATTAGCCTGTAGCAGGAAGCATAGTCCTGCTATAAGAGTGAACGAGGAGGAATAAGTCATATGGTGAAGAGGTTGGTTAAACTCCAACACACTATAGCAGGGTGCTTGTCACCAAGTGTGGCAGCTTGAAGATCAATGCAAGGGTGCATTGGGTATGAATGTGGCCATGAACATTGGCACATTGATTAAAGTCATTTAATATTTGAATTGCACTTGGAAAATTTAGTATGTTGATAGGATGCTTATATAATAATAATATTTCCTTTTTTCTTTATATACCTTGAATAGATGGAAATGGCTTGGACTGTTAGTATGCATCGTATGAAAATATAGTGTGCATCAAAACTAACAATTTGTTTGGCTGAGGAAAGTTGACTTGCAGGAAGAAAGAGTCTTGGATATGGCAATGTTGTAAGCCCATAAGGAAAACCGATTGTCTGCTGAGATAAACTGTTATGGGGAGGAAAGTCCCATGCTTGTGAATCTGGTTCTATGCGGAACAGATCTAAAAATAAATGAAGAAAATGGAAAATCTGTGGGTAATAGATTGCAATAAAATTCTGAAATTTAGAATTATGATGATGTCTCATGAATTTTGTATGCCTGTGATACAGGTGAGAAGAAAATATATGTCCAGAAAGGACGGATGAAGGTTGTCAACTGAAAAGCATGAAAGAGGCCATTGTTGATACATGAGAACCCCGTGGTAGGTCATGATCGCTTGGAATATGTTGTGTTGAGGTAACACAAGCCAGAGGGACGCCTCGGCAGAGCAAGTCTGAGGGACGCCTTGACTATAAGGCTCAATGAAGTCTCTGAAAATCTTCCTGTGCGAGAAAACCTTGGCAAGGCAAGATGGATCACCTGAGGAACTGCATAGTAGATAAGGGGATGCCTGAGCTTGGGCCTGGAGGGTGAGTGATCGCAAGGAAGAGGAGACTCTGATATTTCTTCTAAAGTATTGATTGGGATCATGCACACAATGGGTATGTCAAGGAAAAATAGTGAGCATGGATAACGAGACAACCATGTGGATACAAATCCACAAACTACATAGATAAGTATTGTGCTAGATTATGAAATTTTCCTCTTGAATTTTGAACAACAATAAGATGTGTTCACATAAAATTTTGATTAATATGCTTGTTGTCCCAAAATTATTGAAGGTAGGTGATGAAGGTTAAGAGTCTGAAAAAGGACCTCACCGGAAAGAAGATCAAGACTTCTGAAGCGGCTGAATGAGAAAGGCATGATAGGTGTTACTGAGAAAGAACATCGAGGACGATGTTCCTTTTAAGGAGGGGATTGTAACACCCTTGTTTCCCCCAACTTGTAATTAATCATTAATTAGGATTACCACAATGTAAATGTATTATTGTTTGAATTTCCAATAACTAACTGTGGGGGTGAAGCATTGAAAGTATTGGCCATGATATCACTAGAGGAAATAATGTGGAAACTATAAGAGAGGGTTCATTATATTGAATGACCCTAAATTTCCCTTGCTGAGGATAACAAACCTCCTCCGGTTCCCAAGGAGGAAACAGTTAATGAAGAAAGGACCGGTGGTTGAACCATCAACCACCCCCATGAATGGAAGCATGTTCTAGCTGTAGAAGGTCAGCCCGAAGTACCACAGGGTCCTGCAGACCCAAACTGACTCAAGTTTCCTTCTGACAGAAAGGAACAAGAAGGGTGGAGAACCTCTTGAAAAGGGGGAAGACTGGCAGAAAGAGACAGAGAGGAGAACATGAGAAGCTCGCCAGCACAGAACGAGTCGAAGGCCAGGAGCTTGATACTAAGGAAGCATCTGATAAACCTTGTTGAGGCCGTGACATAGAGAAACATCTCTGAGAGTATGCAGAGAATGAGACCTGAGCAAAAGGTCGTGATCTTGATGCTGAGGAAGCATCTGATAAACCTCGCAGAAGATGCGAAAGAGAAAGGATCAATGAGAATTGGCATAAATTCCCTGGTGATATCATGGCTTGGCACGAGGGTGGCCATAATACTAAGAATGAATTCCTATGATCCTATGGTTGGGTGGAAGGACAAACACCCACATTTAGTTAGTTGGCCATCACCTGTAATAGATAAGTAATATTATATCATGTGTATTTAAGTGGTAACTGTGAATTAAGGTTGGATATTCTATGAATGTTGCAAGGATGGACATGTTTTCTTAATGGTTATACTGTATCCCTTTAATTCTGCCTGATTGAGTATTTAAGCAAGTAAGGAATTATCTGTCTTGTACACGTAAATGCTTGAGCCCTGTGGTGGCTCAAGTTAAAATAAATGAACTGAGAATTAGTCGACCTTGGGCATAGTTTCACATGTACATGTCGACTCTCCCAGTTGTTCTAAGTCTCTTGGAGGAAGGAGTCTGTTAAGATCTGGAGAGATAGTGCATGTATGCACAAGCTCTCTGTGAGGCGGACAGAGACCAAGAACCTCTTAAGTTCTCGAGTGATGAATGAGCGCAAGGGACGTGCAAAAGACCCCTCTAAGTGTTAAGATCAGGAGAAATAGCACAAGGTGCCTAAGTACCTTAGAGTTGATGAAGCTCAAAAAGGATAGCGAGATTCAAGTCTAGAAAGAGAAGATTCTTTTGTTTGGAAGACTAATGGATGAGATTAGTTCAGGAGGAGCTAAAGCTCTTCACGATCATCGAATCTGGAGAAGGGACGCAGATGTTAATCCTTCGAACTTTAGTTGAGTTTAGATGTTGGTTTTATCACCATGCAACATTGGGATCATCACCATGCTAGTTCGACCTTGCCTTGGGATCATCACCAAATTGGTGCATTAGCCTTGATTCCCTAAGTTAACTCCTCACTACTCTCTGTTCAGTCAGTTAACTAAAGACTAGTTGACTAGTTAACTCAACTAGGTGGCAGTTCACTCCCGCAACTGCCTGGGAGACTAGACCAAGTGGCAGTTCACTCCTGTAACTATTGGTGTGTGTCCAGATCACTCTAGACCACCACTATGGCTCATTAGTTACTCATGTATCCTATATCTATTGTAAATTATTCACTCTTTGAGTGTGGAAACGGTTAATGAGAATTCTTCCATTCTTTCTCTCCTTCTTCTTTCTCCTATTCTCTTTGAAAATGTGTGTATTATTGTTTAGCTAGATCTATTATGTGCAGGTTCAACACATTTACATGGTATCAGAGCTGACAGACTACTAAGAAAAAGCTACAACAAATTGTTTTTGCAGGTACTGAAGATTGAAAAACGCAACAAAGATGGAATCTATGTTTTACTCATCGACAATACTTCTCACGCCTCATAACTATTTGGAATGGAAGCCAAAAATTATGCTTCATCTCAGATGCAGAGTCTTGTACCAAATAACTATGGCAACGGAAGTAGATCCTAATTCCATCGATGATAAAAATGAATTTCTCAATAGACAATATATGGCCATAGGAAGTATCTGCATGTTTGTTTCTCCCGAACGTTTTCATCAAGTATATGAAGAATCACAAGAATCAACTCCAAATGAATTATGGACCAGATTGGAGGTTCTATTTGGGAATAAAGAATATTGTGAATATTTCATGCAGGAGGTTGAACAGATAGAGCCAGAAGAAAAGTCATCAGAAGATCAAGCCTCTTATTATGAATAGTCTTCTACAAAAGTATTTGCACAAATTTCTATCCCATTAATTGAAGATGATGTCTACTCCATTTCAGATTTGTTTTCTGAATTTCATGTGGAAGATATATGGCATGCATATCATGAGTCACATGCAGACACTTTTGCATGCACCATGCATGCATCTCAGGAGACAAAAAGGGAGTCGTGCACATCAGACTCAAGTATGATATTTTCTGAGCACAATTTGCAGAAACAAATTGATATTTGAATTCCTCTCTGGAAGATATTCAATTTCAAAAAACAAATCGTCCGAAATGGAGTCTGGGAAGTGAAGTTATGATCATTTTAAAATCAACAAAATTTCAGCATTTTTTCGGAAACGACCGCACGGTTTTCAAAATTTCATCCAAATTTTATTTGGATCTTCTTCATTACAGGAGGATAAAGTGGATATGTATGGAAATCTCAATGGTGCATCTAATTCATCAGATCCGTACAGACATATACATCTTCAACAAAATCTTCAACGAACACAAACTTGCACAATTGCGAGGTCTTCTTGGAGTGAAGGACATGGTTGCTTAGCAACTTCTTTTTGTTCCTTCTTATTTTTATTTTTTTTATGCATTGTAATTTGAGGGGGAGCTTTTCCCATGAGGTTTTCCATCTTTCCTCATTTATTTCAATGTATCTTTTGTATTTGGGTACCTAACATGGCCTCGTTGCCGGGACCCATTCTTTATTTTCACCATAGTGATGTTCAGGGGGGGTGTTGCAGTTACTTCAAACACACCTAGGATTTATTTTTCCTAAGGTGTTTCCTTGTTTATTAGTCATAATTAGTCATTATCCAGTCTCATATATTTTAGAGGAGAATATTCTCTTTCAGTTGACACTTTAGTTTGACTAGTTGAGTTGAGTTTAGATGTTGCATTGGTTTTATCACCATGAAACATTGGGATCATCACCATGCTAATTCGACCTTGCCTTGGGATCATCACCAAACTGGCGCATTAGCCTTGATTCCCTGATTTAACTCCTCACTACTCTTTCTTCATTCAGTTAACTGAAGACTAGTTGACTAGTTAACTCAACTAGGTGGTAGTTCACTCTCGTAACTGCCTGAGAGACTAGACTAGGTGGCAGTTCACTCCCGTAACTATTGGTGTGTGTCCAAATCACTCTAGACCACCACTATGGCTCATTAGTTACTCATGTATCCTATATCTATTGTAAATTATTTACTCTTTGAGTGTGGAAACGGTTAATGAGAATTCTTCCATTCTTTCTCTCATTCTTCTTTCTCCTATTCTCTCTGCAAATGTTCGTATTATTGTTTAGCTAGATCTATTATGTGCAGGTTCAACACATTTACAAGTCGCGCGTTGGTAAGGACATGTGTCTCCATATCTCGCACTCCGGAGCAGTATTACTCCGGAAGAGTTATGGAGTGGAGGTGTGAGGACTCCCGAAGGCCGAAGTCACGAAGTCATCTCAGCCGTCCATGAAGGAGGACACGTGGCAGGATATTTTCCACTTTGGAGAAAATTCACTCCAGAAGAAAGTGGAGTTGGAGGAGCTAGAACTCCCGAAGGCCGGAGTGTCAGATTTCATCAGAGTCGTCACTTCTTTGAGGACACGTGGTGTCAGATCGTGAACTTCAGAGATTTTCCACTCTGGAAGATCCGCGTAGTGGTTGTTCAAAATTCCCCGAAGTGTTAGAGCCTGAAATCTCTGTGGGTCGTTGATCTTAAAGGAGAGCGAACCATTTATTTGCAAAGGGATACGTGGAGGACAATGGTTCACTCTGTTAGAAATTCACTCTGGGGGTTTGTGGCATTGGAGTCTCTGGAACTCCCGAAGCACGGAGTCCAGAAGTAAATCAGAATCGTCGATGTTCTGTGGACGCGGGGTGTAAGATCACGCATTCCAGAGACTTGGAACTCTGGAATATTTGAGGGGAGGTGTTTCGGAACTCGTCAAAGCACCTGAGCCCGAAGTTTCAGTGGGTCGTTGATCTGGGGAGGGAGAAGAGACCGTCGATCCCTCTCTTGTCATTTCGGAACTTCACCAGTTCAGAGTTCAAAATAATTGGCGAGTGGTGAATTGAAAATGCCCGAATCCCGAAGTTCTGAAGCATCCTTTGAGTTGGTGCCTAGGCACAGCCCGAGGTCATATGAAGGAAGGGGCATAGCATGGAAATCTAGCACCTGTTGTTCAAATCCTTCAAAGGGGCCAGGAAAGAGCCCGCGGGTTTGGAAGAACCTGGACCTTGGTGAACAGGGGAACCTAGAGAGAGTTAAGGGAAACAAAATTTTGATACCCCACCCCTTAAAAGAGCACCTAGGGGTTGGTTGTGTTACAACAGTTCTAGAATTTTGTAGGTCATGATGCTAATTTTCCCACTAAATACTTCTACATTCACTTTCTAGACATCAAATGGATTTGCATAAGAAGTATTAACTGAGAATATTGATGCGGAAATAGACAATGGTTTACCTTAGCCCATTTAAATTATTATATTCATTACCAACTGAGTATTGGTGTCCACGCAGTTAGACTCTATAGCTTCCCTTCATTGCACAATTTTGGCAATGGACATTCAAATAAGTTCAACAAAAACTATGAGAGGACTCCACTCCAATGTAGACTACTTCCTTAAAAGAAAACAACACAAATATTTTGGGTGCCCATATTTTTAAGGGTGAAAATGAGCCTCGATGCTATGGGACTAATGGCTTTAAACTTTCAATACAAATAACTTGGTTATGGAAACTTTATTTCCAATGCTTAAAGACAAGGACAAAGAGACAAGAAGGGGGTAGTCAAGCAAGTCAGGTATCTAATCCAATTGTCGTACAAGACCAAAGCAAGTAGGTTACCAGGCTGCCTAGCAATGTTAAGCATGAGACTTTGTCAAAGAAATTTCACTAATGGACTTGGTCCCTTGTTCCCAAGATAATTCTTTATAGTGAATATATATTCAATCTTCAATTTTTTTCAATGTAACATACGATGCATTTTTTGTTTTATAAATATAAAATATACTAAGAGGAATAATTCTGCCATAATAAATTTAAAACTACCATTAGCAAGAAATCTCATCTTAATGAGCTTGTTGATTGGACTTAAATGCAATCAAAGTAACAATAACAAACCAAACACATATTTAAGCTAGTTTCAAAATATCTACACCAGAGGGACTGTTAATCACGTTGTCTACATAAATGAACAAATAAATAAGAGTTATTAATTAGTATGGCCTTGATATAACATTAATAGAACTGAGTAACTTGGTTTTGATTTTGAACTGGTAAAAATCAACATTCAACCAAGTAAGTCCATATTCATTAAGCTCCCATGTCCTTACAACAACCCGAGAGATTTCTCCATACTCGTTAGATTCCCATGTTCTTATTGTGGCTTGGGAGTGTTACACATCAAAATTTCTCATTTCGACAGTGTCACATTCTCATTGTCGTAAGTATCATGTTTTTTTCGCAAGTTTTGTAAGTGTCACATTCTCTTTTCCTAAGTGTCACATCATGAACGACACCACGAAAACACTTGCTACAACCCCTAAAACATGTTAGAATAAGAAGCCTCGTCATCTGACAGTCTGAACAAATGTTTTTCTAGGGAATTGTTCATCTTGGTAACTTTTTGGAAAGTCAACGCTCCCATTCTCATACATAGGGAGTGCTAGCGCTCCTTGTCCATCTCAGGGGGAGCATTGTAGTGCTCTGTTTCCCATTCTAAGGGAGCACTAATTTGGTTGAGGAAATATTGGAAGAAATCTCATTTTCTTCTAAAGACAAATATGGATGGATCGAGTTGGTTTGGCTCGAATCTAACTCTAGGGCTGCATCTAAGGAAGATATCACAACTATTGGAGCCATATCCTCAACTAATTCCAAATATACCCAAGGAAGTTGAGCCTATTAAAGCCTATAAATGGAGGCATTCCCATGGTAAACAGAAAAAGAGGAGAAAATCAACAAACATTGTTATTTTGATTGTCGATCTTTCGAACAAGGGTTATGTTAGTCCTAGAAGTTGCTCCTAGACTGCTATAGGGTCAAGCCTAACACATCTTAGTTATTGCAATGGTTTTTTATGAATAAATGTATATGGTTTTTTGAAAAGGTTGGAGGTTTCAGCAGTAAATGAAGAAAGATAATACCAATTCCTGATTGTAAATAAGTTTTGATCACACTCACTTAGTCAATGGTATCCAATTTAACAAAGAAAATAAAACCATAAGAATAAAGAAGTATGCAAGTGCCCAATCTGTTCACCCACACAGGAAGATTCCTGATCCTAAATGTCATTGAGAAACATAGAATAAGGTACTTAAAAACAAGTCTTGGAATGGGAAAGAAATCAGTGAAGTCTTCACTACCTTATCAACATAACAAGATAAACATGTTTTACAAGTAAGAAAAGGAAGAAAGAGATTAGATTAGAGGAGAAATTCTGCTCATCAAAAGGGTTGTAGCATTGAGTGTAAAATGAAAAATTTCATGCTTTACAATCATGAAAAACAGTCTCAGTCTTGCATTCTAATCTATCCTGAACCCTCTCAGGCCTCTCCCCCCCCTTCGTCTTTTTACCAATGATAGAATATATATCCTATAGATAGATAAACTATCACTAATTTCTAGGAAACAAACTTGATACTACATACTAAAAATAAAAAGCAATAAATATGCAACAGGCTGCCAGATATTCTCGAATGCTAGAATTGGTTATAAAGAACTGCCACATTTTCATGGAATATTTAACTACTGCCTAAAAATGCTCATCGAACCCTGGAGATGATATTTGACTGGCTAATCCTTCTCATGAAAACTTGCAACTAAAAGCTACATCACTGCCTAAAGAAATGGATCAGATACTCTGCCACCAAAATACTATGCCATCTATAATTTTCTCCTTGGAAATGTTGGATCTTTTTCCCTGTATTTGGAACCAATTTGATTACTGGAAGATATGATAAAATATTGAATTTATGCCATCAAATATAGACGTGATAATTGACTTCCTGAAGTCCTGCATTGCCAATTGGTTTCTTTGCATTCCCTCTAGACTTTCCATTACTGTGTAACTAGATTTTCTGGGATGCAACTCCATGCATAGTTTCGTCTGACAGAGAAAGGAGGGGGAACTCTAGTTCATCGAGTTCATCATCACTAGTGTGCCCTTTCCTCAGTACATTTGATGCACTTCTTCCAAGGTGGATATGGCTTCTTGCATCTCCAATATTCTCTCTAACAGATGTTGTTGGAGGTTGAGAGTACTGAATGGAAGGAGAAGACAATAGAGAACTATAGGTTGAATCTTCCTCGCCCCGCAAACACTGCTCCAAGGGTATCTTAGCATTCAATGTTTCCATGACTCTTGTCTAATTGACTTGTCCATAAGCATATCCTTAGGAAGCATTAATAACACTGGTTGCATTGAGAAGAGGGAAGGAACTGAATGTTGTTTCCACATCCTCATTATTATCCTTCTGAGGGTGACCACCTACTCGAGGCGAATCTTCTGCATCAATACCAACCAGGTCTGTCAACCATATAGACCAGTTTCAAACTACCTTTTTTAAATGTGCACCAGCACCAAAGCTCAGGTTGCCATCAGGTATTGGAAGAACACTTGGATCACTTATTGGATCTGATATGGGATCAGTTGGCATCTCTTCTTCTGATTGGCGTAGTATAGCATTGAACATAGCAACATCTAATCTGGCTACACACTGTTCCATAACCTTTTTTATTCATCACAGATAACAGTGAGATATCCAACTGAAATTGAAAAAGGAGGACTTGTAAGAGGCAACTTCGGAAGTAAGATTCGGATCCTCATTCTTTTTGTCATCAAATAAGAAATGTGCCATGGATTCTTGATGGAATAAGGTTTTCATAACCCTATCTTTCTCCAGGATCTGTGAAATAACATTGCGAAAAACCCAATAGGTGAAACACATTTGAAAAGATTAACCTTCGATACTTGGCTTTCATGTACTTCTTAGTGTTGACACTTGGTCACAGGTTCAAGAGCACCAGATGCTTGGCATCTTCGGGCTTCCATCAATGCTTGTCTGAGTACTCGCTAGCATCTGGTGATGAATATTATGATCTCGGTCATGATATTTGGATTTGGATTTACCAATGATTCTTAACAAAGACCAGAACACCTCCCACTCTTAATCTGCAAAGTGCCCACTGTCAATGAACACTGCAGTCACTCTGATTTCTTCTATGTCCGCCCAAGGTTTTGGAGGCTTGAAATCCCACAAATGGATGGCTTTGATTCGTCTTCTATTAATGAAATCATGAATAAGAAGTTGCAGATCGAATTGATGATTCATGGTATACATTCTATGGTAGTAATGCTCGGATCTCTGCATGAAATCAAACATCCTGCACCTAGCATTGAGGTTTCAAATAGGCAGCTTGTCGATGACAATAGTTGTAAGGCAACGGATTCCATAAACACCTGCAAACTCTGCAAGAAACTAGATGCTCTAAATCGACATCTACACCTTTTCTTCCACCTGCAATCTCGGCATGATACACTTGTCCTTGTTTTATTATATTTTTAATATTTGCTCAAAAACATAATCCCAAATGCATTGGGATCTCATAACTATCAGCCTTTATATGTATCGATGTTCTCAAAGAATTTCAATGAGGCATGTAGAGTGAGGTCTTAGCGCTTGCCTTGTTGGGCTTATGTGTTGACTTGTGGATAACCCTTGTTGTGTTTGATGGTAGGTGTTGGAGATTGGCTCTCGGGCAATAATGTTTTGCTAAAATAATCATTAAGAATGTAAAAGAAAATCGAGAGCATAAAACTTGACCATATAAACCAAAATTGGCGTTACAATACCATTTTATTTTGCCAAAAAAATGCCTTTTAATCCACAGGCAATGATCCTTACTTAATATCATCTTTAAACACATTTTAAAAGACCAACTTATTTTGATGAAGTGGATAAGGCATTATAACACTGTAAAGGCATATGGAACAAGGACTTCCACCCTTCCTATACCTCCTTCCAACGAGGTAAGTTAAAAGCTCAACACTATTTCTGGCATATGCAATATCGGTGCTCAGGAACAACACTTCTCGGTGCTACGGGAATAACTTCATTCCTGCAACAAGGAGAAAATTGAAATTCAGTATCTGGATACTAACATTGGCTCCTTTTGGGGTATGATGCTCTCCCTATGAGGCATCAAGAACAAGCAGACCACTGTGCCTTTTCCTCTGTGCATCCGTGCAACGCAGCCTACAAACATTTGTCTCTGCAAATATTCACATTCTTTTGTGTTCTGCCTAGTCCATTGGGCTAGTGGAGTCAATCAATAGCATTTCAAATCAAGCTCAAACTTCTGCAACTTATTCAAATTTTGAAGTAAAAAAATATTGCAACAGACTAATGAACTGAAAAGAATCTACTTGCTCATACGATGAGCTTATTTTACACACTACCTACTCTATCCAATTGCTTCCATTAGATCAGGTAAAATCATGCTTCCAGTGAAGCCATACAAGTATTTCACTGATTGGTACGTCTCTTAATCTGGAAACAAAGAATGCAAGAAACCATAGAACACTGATATGCCATTGAAAAGAAAAAAACTGCCAACCTTCTTTTGACAAAAGTGCTCTGACATCTAAGTTGCTCAAAGACTCGAGATAATCAGCAAACGGATCAATAAAGTTGCAAGCAAATGCCTCTTGTTGTTGTTTTAGCTGAAGATCAAAAAGTCTCTGCATATCCTCCTCCTGAGAATGGTTGTCACCTGTAACTGCCTGCAAATCTGAACATAGCTGCAAAATAACTTCACTGTTGAACATAAATGATTTGTTGTTGTCTGCAGATCCACATTCGAGCATAGTGCATGCGGGCTTGCTGATTTCTGGAGATGGTTGATCAATGTCTTTTGTGGACTCAGGATGGCTGATTTCTACACAGTTGGTCTCCATCACAATCTGATTCATAGTTGTTGTACACTGGTTGGTTGCTCCTCAAGTCAGCAAAATGGATCTGCTTTTCTTCATCAGAGTATTCATCAAAGATAGGTGAGCCCAGATCTCCTTGGATTTGCACCAGAAAAATGAGTAATCTCCGGATCTTTCTCTTCACTCTTAGGTGAGAATATATCATGGGGAACTTCTTGAAGAGAAGGAGAAAGATCATCTTCTACAATTGGTTCCTCTTTCAAATTGGAGACATCGGATGCATAAGATACAGGGTATAATGCATCTACCATGCAATCATTAGTACAATCATGAATCATATCTGGAAGACTTTCTTCTTGGGAAATAAAAAGAGAAAAAGTTTTGTTCATATTTTCATTAGAAGACCGAATTTCATCCTTACTTTCTTTTTCATCAATTTCTTCACTTAACTTATCATCTGAAGAATACTCTACTTCCTGTTGAATATAAAGCTTGAACTTTTCACAACATTCTTCAAAAAGGATTTCAGCTGGGTAAATCTGATCCGGATTATTTTCGGCACGAAATGAGAGCGGAGATATAATAAATAAATGCACAGAGATATCGCGTATATCCAGTAATATAACAGAAATATATCAGAGATACAACCATAAACATAGAGATACAGTAATACACGATTTCTATTAATGAAAGAAATGTACAGAGACTGTAAAAATACAGAGTGAAAGACTCGCTAGAATGGTGGTAGCTTATCTCTGAGAAGAGATGTGACGGCTACTCGCATTCGCAAAAAGATGATTACAATGAGGCTCAGAAGGCCTTTTTACAATAGACGGGAATGCCAAAAGTCCTAGACATCCAAAAACCTAACCCTCGGAGATGAAGCGCCAAAAGTCATGTGGGCCCCGTTTGGGTAAGTTGGTGCATCAACTTCCCGGGGTCGTAACTTTTGCATACGATCTCCGTTTTAGGCGT
>ML831222.1:24085-54827 GCA_009831015.1 Picea engelmannii
TTTTCCCAAAAAACGCCGTTTAAGGCCTCAAAATGGCCCCGGAAGTTAAAAACTGCTAAAAATAGTAAATTACCAAAATTGTCAGAAACATGTTTTGGGCCAGTTGGAGAAGGTGGGTGGCCACCGATATCCACCTGGATCAAAATCTTCTCGAAATGTGAATTAAAAACCATGTGAAAATCCTTCAAGGAATGGATACTAGCAGTAGGAAGGGATTGACACCATTCACGGGCATATCCTTCTAAGGAAAATTTGAAAATCTTAATTAAGACATCCTCATGAACAAAACCATGCTCCAGCATACATTTATGAAAATTTAATAAGTGCTCACCAGGGTGATCATGCTTGCTTCCTCTAAATCTGGGAAGATAGTCATCCCATTCGGCTATTGTAGGCGCTGGATGTGGAAAACCAACTATGTTGGCGAAATCACAAAATTCATACATATGAGCCAAAATAGTTTCCATGGCCATCCTCGATCTTAAACTAGTGGAGTCGCCTATGAATCTCGGAACAATGGAGTCGCCATGGTGAAAGATGTGCAGTCATGTATCTGCCCTCTTCCTGTTCACCATCAAGAAGTGGATCTGATCGTTGTCGTTCTCCCAGGGAAGATATCTTTGTTTCTTCATCCCCGACAACGACACCAAAATATGTTAGTGCTAGAAGTTGCTCCTAGACTGCTATAGGGTCAATCCTAGCACATCTTAGTTATTGCAATGGTTTTTTATGAATAAATGTATATGGTTTTTTGAAAAGGTTGGAGGTTTCAACAGTAAATGAAGAAAGATAATACCAATTTCTGATTGTAAATAAGTTCTGATAACACTCACTTAGTCAATGGTTTCCAATTTAACAAAGCAGATAAAACCATAAGAATAAAGAAGTATGCAAGTGCCCAATCTGTTCACCCACACAGGAAGATTCCTGATCCTAAATGTCGTTCAGAAACAAAGAATAAGGTACTTAAAAACAAGTCTTGGAATGGGAAAGAAATCAGTGAAATCTTCACTGCCTTATCAACATAATAAGATAATTTCAATGCATTGCAAAGATAACATGTTTTACAAGTAAGAAAATGAAGAAAGAGATTGGAGGAGAAAGTGTGTTCATCAAAAGGGTTGTAGCATTGAGTGTAAAATGAAAAATTTCCTGCTTTACAATCATGAAAAATAGTCTTAGTCCTACATTCTAATCTATCCTGAACCCTCTCAGGCCTCTCCCCCCCCTTCGTCTTTTTATCAATGATAGAATATATATCCTATAGATAGATAAACTATCACTAATTTCTAGGAAACAAACTTGATACTACATACTAAAAATAAAAAGCAATAAATATGCAACAGGCTGCCAGATATTCTCGAATTTTGGAATTGGTTATAAAGAACTGCCACATTTTCATGGAATATTTAACTACTGCCTAAAAATGCTCATAGAACCCCGGAGATGATATTTGACTTGCTAATCCTTCTCATGAAAACTTGTAACTAAAAACTACATCGCTGCCTAAAGAAATCGATCAGATACTCTGCCACCAAAATACTCTGCCATCTGTAATTTTCTCCTTTGAAATGTTGGATCTTTTGCCCTGTATTTGGAACCAATTTGATTACTGGAAGATATGATAAAATATTGAATTTATGCCATCAAATCTAGACATGCTAATTGATTTCCTGAAGTCTTGCATTGCCAGTTGGCTGCTTTGTATGCCCTCTAGACTTTCCATTACTGTGCAACTGGATTTTCTGGGATGAAACTCCATGCATAGTTTCATCTAATAGAGAAAGGATGGGGAACTCTATTTCATCGAGTTCATTGTCACTAGTGTGCCCTTTCCTCAGTACATTTTATGCACTTCTTCCAAGGTGGATATGGTTGCTTACATCTTCAATCTTCTCTCTAACAGATGTTGTTGGAGGTGGAGAGTACTGAATGGAAGGAGAAAACAATAGAGAACTGTAGGTTGAATCTTCCTCGCCCTACAAACACTTCTCCAAGGGTATCTCAGCATTCAATGTTTCCATGACTCTTTTCTAATTGACTTGTCCATAAGCATATCCTTAGGAAGCATCAATAAATCACTGGTTTCATTGAGAAGAGGGAAGGAACTGAATGTTGTTTCCACATCCTCATTATTATCCTTCTGAGGGTCACCACCTACTCGAGGTGAATCTTCTGCATCAATACCAACCATGCCTGTCAACCATCTAGACCAGTTTCAAACTGCCTTTTTTAACTGTGCATCAGCACCAAAGCTCAGGTTGCCAGCAGGTATTGGAAGAACACTTGGATCACTTATTGGATATGATATGTGATCAGTTGGAATCTCTTCTTCTAATTGGCGTAGTATAGCATTGAACATAGAAACATCTAATCTGGCTACACACTGTTCCATAACATTTTTTATTCATCACAAATAGCACTGAGTATCCAACTGAAATTGAAAATGGAGGACTTTTAAGAGGCAACTTCAGAAGTAAGATTCGGATCCTCATTCTCGTTGTCATCAAATAAGCAATGTGTCATGGATGCTTGATGGAATAAGGTTTTCATAACCCTATCTTTCTCCAGGATCTGTGAAATAACATTGCGAAAAACCCAATAGATGAAACGCATTTGAAAAGATTAACCTCCGATACTTGGCTTTCATGTACTACTTAGTGTTGACACTTGCTCACAGGTTCAAGAGCACCAGATGCTTGGCATCTTCAGGCTTCCATCAACACTTGTCTGAGTACTCGCTAGCACTGGGTGATGAATATTATGATCTCGGTCATGATATTTGGATTTGGATTTACCAATGATTCTTAACAAAGACCAGAATGCCTCCCACTCTTAATCTTCAAAGCGTCCACTGTCAATGAACACTGCAGTCAGTCTGATTTCTTCTATGTCCGCCCAAGGTTTTGGAGGCTTGAAATCCCACAAATGGAGGGCTTTGATTCGTCTTCTATTAACGAAATCGTGAATAAGTAGTTGCAGATCGAATTGATGATTCATGGTATAGATTCCCTGGTAGTAATGCTCGAATCTCTGCATGCAATCAAACATCCTGCACCTGGCGTCGAGACTTCAAACTGGCAGCTTGTCGATGACAACAGTTGTAAGGAAACGAATTCCATAAACACCTACAAACTCTGCAAGAAACTAGATGCTCTAAATCGACATATGCACCTTTTCTTTCACTTGCAATCTCGGCATGATACACTTGTCCCTGTTTTATTATATTCTTAATATTTGCTCAAAAACATAATCCCAAATGCATTGGGATCTCAGAACTATCAGCCTTTATATTTATCGATGTTTTCAAATCATTTCAATGAGGCATGTAGAGTGAGGTCTTAGTGCTTGGCTTGTTTGGCTTATGTGTTGACTTGTGGATAACCCTTGTTGTGTTTGATGGCAGGGGCTGGAGAATGGCTCCCGGCCAATAATGTTTTGCTAAAATAATCATTAAGAATGTAAAAGAAAACTGAGAGCATAAAACTTGACCATATAAACCAAAATTGGCGTTACAATACCATAACTTGACCATATAAACCAAAATTGGCGTTACAATACCATTTTATTGCTAAAATAATCATTAAGAATGTAAAAGAAAACTGAGAGCATAAAACTTGACCATATAAACCAAAATTGGCGTTACAATACCATTTTATTTTGCCAGAAAACTGCCTTTCAATTCACAGGGAATGATCCTTACTTAATATAAGCTTTAAACACATTTTAAAAGACCAACTTATCTCGATGAAGTGGATAAGGCATTATAACACTGTAAAGGTGTATGGAACAAGGACTTCCACCCTTCTTATACCTCTTTCCAATGAGGTAAGTTAAAATCTCAACACTATTTCTAGCATATGCAATACCGGTGCTCAGGAACAACACTTCTTGGTGCTACGGGAATAACCTCATTCCTACAACAAGGACAAAATTGAAAATTCAGTATATGGACACTAACAGGTTGGACGAGGAGGACTTGGAGAGAACATTGCAACATCATTTGAATATTGTAAGTTTCTCCTTGAAGTTCTCATCTAATATACTTGGCCTATTTCCTTCAAGTATATGGTTTCATGTTCTTGTCTATGTTTAATTTGATTTACATAAATGAATTTGCTTTGCATAATCCATTAGAGTAGAAGGAAGTCAGTTGTTTTATGTTGTTCATTGCATGTATTGATTTGCGCCAGGAATTGGATCAAGCTTGCTGATAGGAGCAGCTAGGACAAACATCGTAAACATAATACATCCTACTTTACTTTCTTCTCTCTTTTTCGATAAGAAAAATGAATTTATAGGAATGGTAGTGTCGAAATGATTGTTTCTATCTTGGTATAACGGTCAATAATCCAAGGGAAAGTTCACTTGTCCGCAGGGGAATATTTCCGTAATAGAAATTGACGACGCTGTTGGGGAATGAATTTTCATTTTTTTCTTTCCTTGTTTCTTCTGTGACCTTTTCCTATCCTTAGATCCTATCTAGTGATTTAATCTTCCTTTACATCTCTTTTGTCTTTTCTAAGTTACCTCACAAAGCCTCTTACTGAATTTTCTTGAGTTACTGATCTTTTTGAGTTTTTTCTCAAACTTTCCTTAGAACTAGCTCCCCTCTGCAGTTCAAGTCAGAGCATTGTTTCTTAATCAGCACTCCCCTGGAGTCTACTAGGGATCGTTGCAGCGCTCTGGTGCTTTGGTTACCAGAGCGTCGATTTTCCTTTCTTTTGGGAAATTTCAGGCTTTCTTGCTTGTTGGGTATAGTCTTTGGATCTACTTCTCTAACTCAAATCTTATTTTGTTTGATCTTGTCTTCTTTTTTACTCCAACACTCTACCTTTCATTCTTTTTATTCCTTATTGAGTTAGTGTTTACTTATTGCAAAATCGACCGTTCTCTCTCAAAATTGGCTTCTTTTTGCCGCTCTTCTCAATTATTTGATTGATTGGAGGTTTTCATAGGGAATATCATTGATCATAGATATATTGTTTTATTTATCCTTGATCACTTACTCAATTCCTGAAGACTATAAATCATGACTTTTGGTTTCTTAGTGTTTTTCTTTGAGTGAATAGTTTGGTAGTTGTTTTTCTTTCAGTCTCTTGTTTACTGTTGAGAGTGTCTTTGTTTGTGTGTTTCTTTCTTCTTACTTTTTGAAATCACAGCAGTGAACCTTTTCATTATTAGTGAAAGAATGAAGCATTAGACAAACATCTTAGTTTGCATTCACAATCAAACAAAGAAATATTTGTACGCATTGGTTTTGGATATTAAAAAGGTATTCTTTATATTTTGGCAATTGTTTGAATTTTTGTTTGAGAACAAAATAGCATAAATTTTCGCATTCTTGAGTGTTTGTTAGTGATGGAAAAAAGGAAACTCGTATCCTTCTCGTAGCTAGAATTTCATTGAAAATAACTTTTTCATATCATTATTTTTACCTTTTTATGAAGTCGAGTCTCAAACATCATTAGTTTCACTGTCATTCACCTTGGTGTAACAAACTGCCACAAAAATAAACGCTAATTAAAACTGAACTAGAAACTTTTTTTTTTGGATCTTTTCACCAACAATACACTAGGACTAGAGCTTTGGAATAGGCTGTGAGAGTAACTCTCCAAATAATTCAAGAAAAACTCAGAATCTTTTGATAGAGAGAGAAAATCCAACCTTTGTATAAGTATAGTTGGGATCCCCCTCTCACACGGAGGTTAAACACGAGGTCGCGTATGGGAGAACAACAGATATTATCCCTCTGAGGCTTAACCAATCATAGTGGTATGATCATATATTGGGAGTTATTCTTTAGTATTAATTGTTTTCATTTGGTCTTGGAGTTTCATGAATTTTGAATCTGTTCGAGATCCTCTAGAGTTTACTAGTCCATTTGTCCTTAGTTCTCTTGAAGAATTTCGGACTTGATATCATGCCCATACATTCAGACTCAACTGTCAATTGTACCCGCCCAGAGGCTAACTGCGATTTGGTGCCCTTAGTGGCCATAATATTTAGGGTCCTTACATGAGGTGATGGTGAAGGGAAGTCTTTGTTGTACCTGGAACAGACATTGGTCAAACTCACTCGGGCTCCTTGGAGGGTAACCTACGGGTAAAACTGTGAGGGAATTTGCACCAAGGTGTAAGTCTGTTAAGAAGACCACCAACGTAATTGGCCCACCTGCTCATATCCTAGACCCTTCTCAATTTTATCACATGATGTTGGATTTCATCACCAACTAGTACGTTCATTGAGAGAATACATTGTTTTGCTTGTTGGTTTTCTAGATTTCTTAGCGAATGTTGTTTGTTTACTTTAGTTGTCCTTAAAATTGGTACTGTGATCGATAAAGGTATTCGTAGATCATGTAGGATGAAATGGTTTCCTCTAGAAGGCTATGAACCCATACCTCCTAACTCACATGAAGACACTTACCATGAAGAGGTCGAAAACTATCTTGACGTTGGGAGTGTCGCCACTCCTTTGATAGAAAATATTGAGAGATATTTAGTTGTAGTTCAGGAAGGTTCCACCCTTCCTGCAAACCCGGCTTTGGCAATTCCTTATGATCCACTCCTTATTTGAGTGGACTCCTCGTGTAACATTGTAGTAGAATATCACCCTAGCCTATTGTCACGACCATACGATCAACTAGACATGGAACCACGACAACCAAATTCCAACGAAGAATACACTAACCCTGTCCGCTCTATTGAGATGATAGATCCACAACAAACTCTTGTTTGTCCTATATGGATAACTCCATTAGATAAGGATCTTTATGAAAAAATTAATTTTGGTCGACCACTCTTTGACCCTCCACATACATCTACCACCCTCGGTGCAGATGCAGGACCGTCAGGTCATCCTATTGACCATCCCGTCAAACAAACGATCAATACCACTACCACTCTAGGACAAGTTAAAAGTGAATCAGGAATCGTGTTACCTAGTCATTTGCAAAGTACCCTGGTGGTTACACCTACCATCCCTCTTCAAGCAACAACTTCATATACCCCACAAAACCTCGTTGGGACACCTTCGCATCAAAGGATGCAAAACCCTGCCATACAGCAAAACTCAACTATGGGACAAATACCTACTGGGGGGCAACCCCCGTTCAATGGAAAAATCCCTACCGGGGGGAAATTGTCCTTCATCACACAAATTTCGACTAGGGGGAAAGTCCCTTTTACCGGTAAAATCCCAGTTTCTATCCAACCGATGGTAGGGGGACAATTCCAACCTTCATTTACTGGAAACCTGCCACAATCCTGGGGACCAACCTAGGGAGGAATTTGTCATCAGCCACATCAGGGAGGATCATCAAACCCCAACCCACAAGGACAAATCTTAAATCCCAGTCCTTTTGGATTACATTCTAGACAACCCTTCCCAGGGGTCTTGAATCCCACTTGGGGTCCTCAAGGCCAACCATATTTTCCTCTCCAAGGGAAAATTCCTTACCCTCCTCAAGGTGAACCTAGTTACCCTCCTCAAGGGAAAACTAGTTATCCACCTCAAAATAGTCAAGATAACTATCCTCCCTTGGGTTACATTGGTTATCCTCCCCAGGTCCAATTGGGTTTCCCTTATCCTTTTATGCAAATCCCTCAACAAATGAATCCTACTTTTGCTGGTCAAAATTAGCAGCATATGGGAGGACCTGTTGGATACAACTATCCACCACAACCAGTTTACGGTCCTACTGGTGTTCCTATGCCACGCCAGTATCATCATCAAGCCAATCAAAAATTATCGTTCTTATCCACTTTAGATCTACCGGATATTTCGAGATTAACCAATGATCCCATATTACACTCCCCTTTTTGGCCAGTCATTTCTGTCGAATTACCTTAAGAGATTCTAAAATTTGACGGCAAACCTGGTGAAGAACCTAATAATCACGTTATGAATTTTCATATGTGATGTTCATCAAATTCATTGATGGATGATTCTATATGTTTACATCTTTTCCAGCGTACACTCATAGGTTTAGGGGATAAATGGTACATTGAGTTACAATGCGGAACTTTTCAAGATTTTAATTCACTTACTATGGATTTTCTCACCCACTTCCAATTACCTATCCGCTATGAAACATGCACGAAACATTTGACCTCCCTTCATCAAACTAACTCCATACATATTTCTAATCATATCCATGAATGGAGACAATGATGGTGGTTGATCAAAGCAACCATTCCAGACCAATTGTTGGTCGAATGGTTCTCCAAATCTCTATAACCTCCTATTGATCGAGATGTAGCCATGGGTGGTGTAGTCACAGAAGAGGAAGCCATTGCTTGTGCCCTGTATCTGGATTTGGTTTTTTCCCAATCCGGTACTTGGTGTGAATTGATTCCAAACGCTCCTTGTACATCAACGGATCCATCAAAACTATCCTCCACCGCTCATTCATATGGACTTATCGGTTCTGTCAAAACCCATTCTTATTCACATTCGACCGCAAAAAACAATCACTCAATCACTGCCCCAGCTACCGGGTCGAATCCAGTCTCATCAAACTCCACCCCAACTCAAGTATCTAAAGTGAATGCAGTCCAATCTGCTTCTCCACAACAATCGGGGGGGGGGGAAGAAAACTAATAATAAACCCAAGAAAATAATAATCAAACCAAAAATCCATAAACATGAGCATAACCACCTTCTAATGAAAAGAAACCGCAACGCAAACCAAAATTTCCATGTCTCATTTTTGTTGAATATCACTACACACAAGATTGTCCCCATTGGGACGAAGTTGCTAAATTTTTAAAGGAAATTCTCAACTCGTTGTATTGACACATCCTTTTCCACAACAACAGTCATCGGCTGCACAAAATCTTGCACCTCCAACAGGAAGTAACCCAAATCATCCTTCTAACAAGGAAGCTTCATCGAGTGCACATATTTATATGTTTAATGGGGAAGATTTGACCACTCGCACTATGACGTATGACACACCACCAAGTAAACCCAGTAAGGAAAATGTAACTACTGGGGTTGCACCGGATCCATCGTCCACTTCAGTTACTCCTCCGCCTGGACCACTAAATATTGACAAACCAAGTTTTGACTCTATCTTACACCCACCCAAGAGCACAATCCGAAATTCGACCTTTAATCCTATTTCTCTTTCTACTCAAAACTACAACATTGTTGAAGATTTGGCCCAAGCACCTTGCGCTATGTCAGCTCTCGAAGTTCTACAACACTTCCCTAGCCAACATATAACTCTCTTGGAAGCCATCGAAGCTATAGATCTTGAGTCATCCAATAATATCATGTTCAATCTGGATAATTTTAAGTCATGACTCTCTCACCAACTTGCTTTCCAAATCGATGTCGTTGTCTATAATCAACACATTCATCGCACGATCTTGGATGAGGGGGAATCCACATGTGTCATGTCCTTAGCTTGCTAGAAAGGCCTTAAATAACTTGGTCTTAATCAATATGCCACCATGTTAAGAGCATTTGATGGAAGAGGTTTCCGACCTCATGGATTATTACAATCCTTAGCCATTCAACTAGGAGGCAAAACTGTTTTTGTAGATGTTGAAGTAGTCTATGCTCCCCTCGATTATAACTTGTTGCTAGGGAGAAGTTGGTTCTATGCTATGACTGTCGTCACTTTATCATTTTTTTGATGTGTCTAATTCCCTCATCAAGGTAAAATTGTGACCATCGATCAGTTAGATTACTGCAACCTTGATGCTCACACTCAAACAACCAACAATATTCCATTTCTAGGAGACTCAAAAATTACTTATGAAAGTTTCGGGTTAGGTCTACTAAAAGATTCCTCGCTCATGGGTACCTTCCCTACACCTCTTCCCCCAACTATGCAACACATTGCAACGGTTAATATGATTTCGACTATGGTACATCAATCCTTAAAATCATCTAATCCATGGATCATACCTAGTCCCTTGGAGTTTGATACACTAGGTGAAACTATGCCACTTAGTCCTGCAGAGGCCGAATACAATGCCATTCAGTCTACCTCTCCTTAACTAGAAGACCAACATCTATTGGCATCTACTTCATATTCGTTACCATTCTGGTTAGATTCCCTATCCTCCACTTTCGATTACATCCTAGATATTTTTCCATCATATGAATCTATTATGGAAATGCTTAGTATTGAGGAGGCACCATGGGATGAAAACCACCATCGTTCATCCTTTCTTCCCAGTTTGGATGAGATTGAGAAAGATATTTCCTCTATATTTCCTACTGATATCGTCGACTCTCCCCAATCTCCGATTCTCACTCAAGATTCCATATCTTAGGGGAATTTGGGAAATATGTCTCACACGATTACTATCAACATATCCATAAAAGAAGGTATTGTGGAAAACATACAGCTAGGTGTCAATTGTTCAACTTAAGAGGTTGAAACTTATATTGCCTTGTTTAAATAATTTTGCGACATCTTCACCTGGAGCTACGAAGAAATGTTAGGGATCGATCCTTCGATCATTGTGCATGAAATCAAAACTTACCCAAGATTCAAACCTGTGAGACAGAAACTTCGCCCGATTCATCCCAAAAAAACCGTGGCAATCAAGGCAGAAGTAGAAAAATTATTAAAATATGGTTTTATTTATCTCGTCCCTCTGACCGAATGGGTTTCGAATATCGTTCTTGTTGCCAAGAAACAAGGGACAATTCATGTTTGTGTCGATTATCAGGATCTTAATAATGCTTGTCCAAAGGACAATTACCCTACACCCTTTATTAACGAAATTATCAATAATTGCGTCGAAAGTATCATTTTCTCTTTTATGGATGGCTTTTCTAGACATAACCAGATCAACATTTTACCAGTTGATCAACACAAAACAACCTTCATCTTCCCATGCGGGACTTTCACCTATCGTAAATTACCTTTTGGCCTTAAAAATGTTGGAGCCACTTTTCAGCGGGTTATGTCGTTTGGGTTCCACGACATCAAACATATCGTTGAACCTTATCGTGATGACTTGCCAGCTCACTCGACTCATCGATGAGATCACATTGGTCATCTAAGGGCCATCTTTGTTAGATGTAGGTTTTACAACATATGTTTAAACCCCCATAAATGCATTTTCGTTGTTGAATTGGGAAGACTCCTCGACTTCATAGTATCCAAAGATGGGATTAGGGTGGATCCCTTAAAAGTCAAAGCCATTCTCACTTTACCCCCTCCCAACAACCTTACCCAACTGCAAATTTTGCAAGGGAAGACAAACTTTCTCCGTCGTTTTATATGCAATTATGTCGAAATTACTAAAGGATTCATGAGATTGTTGCAGAAAGATGCCCCTTTCATCTCAGATGCAACTGCTCAATGCTCATTTGATGATCTCAAGAATGCTTTAACAAACACACCACTTTTGTATCTACCCAACTATGTGAAAGATTACATCCTTTATTTCGTTGTCTCTGCTTCCACTATTGTTATGGTGTTAGTACAAGAGGATGATGAAAGTACCGAACATGTGATCTACTATTTAAGTAAGACTCTATCAAGTCTCGAACTCCGATATTCATATGTCGAAAAGTTGGCTTTGGCAGCAGTTATTGTTGTCCAAATATTTTGCCACTATACTTTTTTATGCACTACCACTGTCATTGTAGACTCGAACCCCATGTACCACATCTTGACTCGTCAAGTACTTGGGGGAAAATATTCGAAATGGGTCGTCATTCTCCAAGAATTCGATCTCGAGTTTGCTAAATCCAAAGCTAAGAAATCGTTGTTTTTTGCGGAATTAATTTGTGATATTCCCCATACTAATTAGAATATTGATCCCAACGATTCCCTTCCTGATGAATTGTTGTTCCTCATTAGTACGTTTGATCCATGGTATGAATACATTCTTCTCTATCTCCAGACCCAACGCTTGTAGCCTGACATTTCACATGATGAACGACGTTGCATTAGACACCATTCAAAGCACTACCTTATCCTTGGCGACACTTTTTACCACCGTGGCATTGATATTGTTTTACGATGTTTCTTAACCCATGCAGAGGCTAAATAAGTTTTAAATGACTGTCACCTTTGAGCTTGTGGAGGTTATATTTATGGGATGGCTACAGCCCAAAAAAAAATACGTGTCGGTTATTTTTGGCCTTCCATATTCAAATATTTCATTAAGGTCATTAAAAAATGCCCATCCTATCAGATCTTTCAGAAGAAAGCACGTACCCATCCAACTCCACTTCATCCCATTGTCTTCATCAGCCCCTTTGCAAAATGGGGTATCGATTTCATGCAATGTAATCCTACCTCAATTGGGGGGCATGATTATATTATCATTGTCGTCGATTATTTTACTAAATGGGTTGAGGCTATGCCTACATTCCTTAACGATGACCGAACTGCAACACTTTTTGTGTTCAATCACATCATCACTCGATCCAGTGTCCCAGAAGCTATTGTAACTAATCATGGATCTCATTTTTAGAACCAGATGATGGGTGAATTGAGCACCAAGTTAGGTTTTCTCCACGAAAATTCATCCCCTTACTATCCTCAGGAAAATGGACAAGTTGAATCCATCAACAAAGTTTTGAAAACCATGCTTCAACGCATGGTGAGAGTGAACAAAACTTCTTGCCATTTGCAATTCTTCTCTACACTCCGAGCTTATTGAAATTCAATGAAAACTACCAGTGGATTTACACCCTTCTAGTTGGTATACAGAATAGAAGCAGTATTACCAATCGAATGTAATATTCTCTCTTTGAATCTCACTATAGAACTCCTACCCAATACTTCTGTTGAAGAAGAGAAATTTTTATATCTAACCAAGATGGATGAAACCCATCGCGATGATGCTCTCATCGATGAGACATATAAAAAAGGCATCAAAACTCAATATGATAAGTCTATCCAACCTTGAGCTTCGCAGAAGGAGATCTGGCCCTGTTCTATGATCAAGATCATGACAAACTTGGGGCAGGAAAGTTATAACCCATGTGGCACGAGCCATACATCGTAAAACGTGTGTTACAGATAGGTGCCTAGGATTTAGTGGATTATGGAGGGTTATCTCTCGGTGAGCCCCGAAAGGGGATTTACCTAAAAAAGTATTATGCATAGAATATCTCGCATGTGTGCTTTGTACATTATTGTACTATATGATTTTTATATGGTGTGTCTTTACTTTTGCGTACATGATTTTTTCCTCACTCTTTAAAATCTTCTTATACTTTTATTTATAATTGGATGTGCAGATGTCATCATCCTTTCCCATCTATTTTGGGTTTTCGAATGACTCTAGTCAACATACCCATAATATCGCTTGTGTATCTTGGGTCATTTACCACTCTCGTGAGTTAGTGAGTTCAGAAGGAATTTTCCTCGGATCTACGACCAATAACGTTGCAAAATATCATGTTGTCATCGAACTTTTAACCGAAGCCTCTTCTCTAGGTATATCTCAATTGATTATCAACCTTGATTCTCAACTGGCGGTCCGTCAACTAAACCGTGAATACATTGTTTGTAATCCAGTTTTTCTATGTCTCCATCTAAGGGTTCATTGTCTCGAAAGATATTTTGAATTTCTAGAATATAGACATATATCAAGAGAACTCAATACGACTACGGATTCGTTAGCAAATTATATGTTAGATTGGTATATTGCACTGCATATAAATAAAAACATCACATAAAACAAACAAATACAATATAAGTAGCCACCGCAAAACTCGTTTAAATATAAGCTTGATAGCGAAAGTTTTGTCAAAATACATCATCCAAAAAGAACATACCAGGGAAAAACATGGGCCTTTGTTGATCCAGATGGATCTTGGCGGCCATCCACCTTTTCCACTGAATCACCATTTTGAGCCTGTGGTTTTGATAAACCATAACATTCACCCTTTTGATCGGGAATGGAATGTAATGTCATCATTATTTGTTAATTATATACATGATGTAATGGTATTATGTACATGCCTACAACTTAGCGTTAATGCACTAGATTCCATTAGAACTCCGCATTTAAGCGCGCTCGGGCTAGAGTAGTACAGGGATGGGTGATCGCCCAGGAAGTCCTACTATTTTACATGCCTATGGCATTTTATAAACTTAGTCTAATTTATAACACATGCATCATGGGAATTGTTCTCCTCTCACTCTCTCATACATAATTGAGGTGAAGGAGGCCCTTTAAGCATGCAATGGAGTGTGATGTAAAGCTTCTTGTGAATGAAGTGGAGCCAACATCTCTTTCTTTTTAGAGATAAGACACCCTATTTTTCCAGTTTGTGTTCTACAATGTTTTTCTATCTTATTCAGTAATAGAAGTTGAGTTTCACTGTATTTTTGTGTTCTCTTTTATATTTTTTTGTATTTCATTGTTATATCTCGATTATATTTTTTCCTTTATGTCGTTCTCAAAATAATATGGATCAGTGGTATCAGATCAATTAGCTCCTTGTCATTTCTCAAAGAAGGTCCCCGGCGAGGTCAGGGTATAGATATTTGGGTCTTGAGCTAGTTTCGCTTGAGGACAACTACTCTCGCTAGCCCAAGCAACCTCCCATGGAGGAAGAAAAGAGAGATGATAGATCATGATATCCTTTCAAGACGTTGCTCGAGGAATCCCTCGTGCGACAAAGGAATGACATGATGGACAACTTCACTCAAATCCTTCGAAGACTATTGATGGCGGCAACAGAGGCATCTTCAACAAGCAACCATTTCGCAAGTGATACACCCTTCAAGGTGTTATCTCTCTAGGAGTCTCTTTAGTTTGCAGATCAAAAGAGCCTGGTAACTTAGTCAGAATGCCTAATGATGTATTTGAAAATTGAATCAAATATGAACAAATCACACACTCATTCCTTCACTCAAGACAATTTGACCATATCTAGAGAGAATAAGGCCTTCAAGAGATATTGATCAGATGGTTTATATAATTCAGATGGATGGAGAATGCTAACTATGCCAACAACATTACATATATTGACAACACATGTAAAAGGTCGAATATAACCAACAGAAGGCTTGTGATCCTTTCTTTACTAATGCAGAGATAATATGGAAATCATCAATAATTAAATAATCAAAGAACTGAACATAAGATTCAAATCACAAGTACAAAATAAGAAAGAGAGATAGGGATCTGAGAAATATCAATGAAAGAGACTTATCATTCCAAAATATATATCAAGGTTTTTACAACAAAAGAGTACAATAGAGTCTTCAATCTCGAACCCTTTACAAAGATGCCTCAGTGGGCTTAAATAAGTCTTACAAACTTGACTAAGATCCTCAAAAGTTGGATCTGAAAGACACCTATCAAATAAAATCTAAACTGATGCACAATGATAGGATGAGATCCTATTTCTAAGGAATAGCTATCCCATCCAAATTCCAAAACTTTAGCTCCTCCTGAGCTACCTCATGGTTGTAGAAATCCTTCACTGCATCTAGCTGACACCTGGAGTAATGATTCATCCATTGAACGTTGAAAATCAGGTCAACTTTGACCAAACCTATTACACACAGAAGGTTAACGAGTTGGTAGTTCACTGTATGGAGAAAACACAATCTGCACTACAAACTCCTGTAGATGCCATTTTTTGTCAAAAATCTTCAAAATTGATTGAAACATCCCTTTGAAACTTGAAAACTTTTTTCAATAAAACACATATCACTGCCATTTTCTATCCCTATTGAGACTACTCAGACGTCATCTCAATAACCATACCCATACAAGTTTCTTTTAGATAATTTCCATACTTCCATTAGGCTTCAATACCTGCTAGTTCATCATAGGTCATCAACCATAGAAAAACTTGAAACAATCTATTAATCAATCACCATGCTTGGGAGAACCAAAAGAAGAGGTTTCTTTCAAGAAGATAGCCAAATTCATCTCGCTAAGCATGTTCTTGACCAAATACAAATCTTCAGCTAGCTTTATGTTTTCTGCTCTCAGGTTGAGGTTATGTTTATAAGTATTAACCAATTGCTTCCTTTGAATCATATTTTTCATGATGTTCCTCTTCAGCAGGTTACACTCCCCTGCAAGTTCATCTATATGGCTTGACAGTTGTCTACCAAGTGTGACATTCTCCTGATGTAACCTCTCATTCTTCTCATGAACTTCTTTGAGCTGTCTGTCTACATCTTTGAACAATTTAGCCAAATTCTCTCTAGGTCCTTGCTCTGTCTCTGGGGCTGACTCTGGTGGAGATTCACTCAACTGAACTATGGCTTCCAATGCTTCCTTTTCAAGAGGGGAGACTTTAAATCTTGATAACCTAGCTCTAGTTTTTACAATGGCAGTGCTTGGAAGAGAATCCTCTGCTAAAACAAGCTTTCTCCTAGATGACCTTCTGAGGGCTAGTGTATCAACTCTAGCTTGTATAGTTGGAGGATTATCTTCAATTTCCATAGTAGGGAGCTCCATAGGAGGGAGATCCATAGGAGGCTCTATTTGATCTTCAAAAACTATTTCTTTAGCCTTTCCTTTCCTCTTATCTCTTTTGTAGACTTGGACAGGTAAGGGTCTTTTAGGAATAGGGTCTTGAGGGGTTTGTGGTGTTTCAGATGCATGGGGAACAATGGAAGCAGAAGGTTGTGCTAATTCAAGTGTAGGAGAAGAATCTTGTGCTACTTCAAATAAGGGAACAGAGGGGGCAGAAGACTGTGGTATTTCAAATGATGGGACAAAGGAAGCAATATGAGGTGTTGCGGTCTTCTTATTAGGGGTTTTGAGTTTTGAAGGAGATGGAGGCAAATCAATTTGATAATTTGATACAAACAAGAAAGTGGGCCAATCCTTCCCTTCCTTTTTCAACTGTTCAAGGACTATGAGTTTTATTAAGGCATGGTGGAAAATGGACTTTTGAATCTTATCAAGTTTTCTTTGTGCAAATGAAATCATCCTTTGCAAGCTCATGAAAAGAAAATAGGGTAAGTATATCTCTTTCTTACAAGTGAAATGGAGAAGAAGCTTGAAATGGTATTGCAAAACCCAGTAGTATCTTTCTTCACATGTGAATAATCTCTTAATGATGAAGAGAAGTTTGTCATATTCCTCTATCAACCACTTCCTTGGCACACCCTTCACTAAATCAACTCCTCTATGCTCAGGCCTAAGCATATATTGACACTAGTCATCCTTTTCTAGTTTCTTTGCTTTAAACCATAGTTCCCATGTCCTAGAGATCTTGGTTACTTCTGCAATCAGATCCACTGTCACATGGATTTCCAAGGTACCAAACTTTGTCTTGCAATTCTTCTAGTTCTGCACAAATCTCTAGAAACCTCCAGGTGATGTCCTTCAAGTTTATCATAGAATCTCCAACACCCCATTCTCTTGAATGAGTCCACGTGGTTAGGATTTTGCTTGACCAGAGTGGTCTCAGTGGGCTCAAATCTAACCATTGAGCCTGACCTCTTCCTGGGGATGGGATCTTTTCTTGGAGCCATAATATGTAGAGCGTCTGCTGTAAACACTTCTGCACAGAGAGAATTAGAAGCAAAATCTAAACAAACAGCCTTGATTGCTTGAGAAAACCTTGATAACCTTCCTTTTGTTGGCGAGCTGCAACTGTAGAAATGGCCTCAGGTTTTTGATGATGATCTCAAAAATCTGAAAACACCTTCTTGATATAGCTTTTACCTTGGAACTTTTCAAAAATCAAAGTAGGGTTTTCCCCCCGAATTGGTGGCGCGCCCTATGTAAAAATGATGATTTGCGCTGACAACAATGTCTAAGTTGGTATCGCTTTCAGTACAAAAGTACCCAGATGTGCTACGAACTCGTAATTATGAAAAATAACGATAGACAGAAAGTCAAAACATGATTTGAAAGAAAATCATGACTCATTATGGACAAAAACTGACTTACATGACCCTTGACTCACCTTTAGGAAACAAATAACTTATCTTTTGACCAGTATAACCTAGGACAACGACCATGATAATCACTTAATCATCTATCAACCTCATGTGACATGACTCAAAATTGATGACTAGACTCAATGAAGGGCATACTTTATTGAATAACTCAAAAGACTAAAAACTCAAATAATCACCTAAGACATAAATAAAAATGAATTTTTATTGGGGGATAACATATGGATCTAATTGGGGATGGAAGCCTCCCTGTGAGGTTCCAAGAACTCATAAGACGAGTTGCCTTTCCTATCACCTACAAAACTTATAAAAGAAGTTAAATTGTTGTTTCATTGGGCATGGAGTTATTATGATACTAAAACTGAAAAAGTAATGATATTTACAATGAAGAAGGCTTAAAAAGCCTTAGTAGAAATAGGTTTTGAGGAAATGCCCATTGACTGGGCCACCAAATACTTCATTACCTTCCAGGTTCTATAAGAGGAAAGTATTGTTCTGCAACACTTGAGAGATGATGAAAGGTCCAATCCACAAAGTGTCAAATTTCACATGCTTGCCTTTATCCTGTATGTAATCATCCCACTTCAAGACAAGATCCCATGTTTGGAAAACATCTTCCTTCGCCTTCTTATCAAAAATCTCTTTCATCTTATTTTGATGTAACTCTGTCTTCTCAAGTAATTGTTCCCTTACCTACTAAAGCTCAACTAGATGAAGAATCCTTCTAACGAAATCATTTGGTTCCCATTCTTCTTCTTGAAAAAAAATTGCAACATGTAGTGCAAGTTGGATAGGGAAAATGGCTTCAGTGCCATATACCAGCTTGAAAGGAGAAGTTCCAATGGACTTCTTATATGTCATTGTATTAGCCCAGAGTGAAAATTTTAACTTAGAATCCCAACTCCTTTGATTTTCTTCAAGCAATTTTTTATTAATCCTCACTAGGATTTTGTTTGATGATTTAGCAAGGCCATTGCATTGAGGATAGTAGGAAGTTGAGTGAACAAGTTGAATACCCATGTCTTCACACAACTTCACCAAAACATCATCTTTAAAAGCAGTTGCATTATCATTAACAAGTCTTTTGGGGCAACCAAATCTAGCTAAAATATGATCATTCAAGAAATTGATGATTACAGAATGAGTGGAATTCCTGGTGGGAATAGCCTCAATCCATTTTGTAAAGTAGCCAATTGCCACTAAGATCAATCTATGTTGTCCACTTGAATATGGATGTATCTCTCCAATGAAGTCCAACCCCCATTGTTGGAAGGGTCCAGTGACTACAATGGGTTTTAATGGAAGATATTTCAGATGTCATTTTCCAGTGAACCTTTGACACTTGTCACATGCCTTAACATAGGAGAAAACATCAGAAAATAAACATGGCCAATAGTAACCATCCCTCAAAATCTTGTGGGTTGTGGTTTTCCAATAATGATGGCCACCACAATTGCTGCTATGAAACTAATGCATAATCTGAACTGATTCTTCTTTGTCAAGACATCTCAACAACATCCAGAGGGGTCTTTCCAATAGAGTATATTTTCATTAATACAAAACTTGATTGCCTTGAGTTTTAATTATCTCACCTGTGTTTGATTCATCTCTGGAGGGGCTGCAAGGGTCTACAAAAAATGTATTATACTGTTGTACCATTCACAAGAAGACAAGTTTGTTGAAACTGGTTTATCATGGTTGTACCTTTCAACAGAAATTTCAGATTGTGCATCCTCTGCATTTATGCTGATAAAATTAATGCCCAACACCTCACAATTCTCCTCAGCAAGAAGCTTTGCCAAACCCTGACCCTTTATCAATTTAGTTTGCTTAATGTCCATGTCAA
Organism: Picea engelmannii; assembly: GCA_009831015.1. Taxonomy (NCBI): domain Eukaryota; kingdom Viridiplantae; phylum Streptophyta; class Pinopsida; order Pinales; family Pinaceae; genus Picea; species Picea engelmannii. Next base: position 43,804 of record ML831222.1, read on the forward strand.
ACTCAATGAGTTTGGCAATCCACTTGGCTCTTTTACCATCTATATCTGGTTGAATGAGTACATCTCTAACTGAACTAGATGGTACATAATCTATAACTTTGGCATGCAAAATATAGATTCTAAAAGCCTTAAGTGATTGGATCAAAGGGTAAGCTTGTTTTTCAATAGGCTCATACTTTACCTCAACATTTTTTAATGTCTTACTAAAGAAAGCCACTGGTTGTTCCTGCCCTTGATCATTTCTCTAAAGTAACATTGTTGCAATGGTGTCATTAGATGCAAATGAAAAGATATAAAAATATTTACAATAGTCAGGGTTGATCAAAGTAGGGGCTGACATAAGATATTTCTTGATAGCTTAAAAAGAATCCCTTGTTGAATCATGCCATTTAAATTCTGAATCTTTCCTTAACATGCCAGTGATGTGTTTAATCAACTCTGCAAAATTAGGAATAAATCTCCTAATGAAGTTAATTTTTCCAAGAAATGACTGGATGTCTTTCTTAGATCTAGGAATTGATATCTTCTGAATAACTTCTACTCTTGCAGGGTCAATCTGTACTCCTTTGGCAGTCACTATGTGTCCCACAAGATGACCTTCTTTTAATGCAAACAGAGACTTCTTTGGGTTTAATGAAATCCCATACCTTCTTCACTTCAAGAATGTCTTCCTCAAATGCTGCAAATGCTCTTTATGGCTGTGAGAAAACACCATTAGATCATCCAAATATATAAAAACAAACTTATCCTTCTCACCTACAAAGGCAATGTCCATGTCCCTTTGAAAGGTGGCCCCAACATTCATAAGACCAAAGGGAATCTTAGCATACATAAAAGTACCCCAAGGAGTTGTGAAAGCAATCTTTTCTCTCTCATATGGGTGTATTGAGATTTGGTTATAGCCTGAGAACCCATCAATAAAAGACATAACACTAGCTCCAAACACTCTTTGTAGGATATGCTCCATCTTTGGAAAAGGGTAGTTTTCTTTCTTAGAGCACTTGTTCAAGTTCCTAAAGTCAACACACAACCTAATCTCCCCATTCTTCTTCCTAACAGGAACTAAATTAGCAACCCACTCGAAATATCTTAATGGAATGATAATTTGATCTTTCAATAATTTCTTAATTTCTTTTTCCATTATGGGTAGAAGAAGAGGGTTGATAGATCTTAGTTTTTGCTTCAATGGAGTGGCTTATTTCTTCAGATGGATTTTATGCTCAATCACTTGAGTGTCATAGGTATTTAAATCATTGTATTCCCATGCAAAAAATGTCTGAAAATTCTTTCATCGGGCTGCCATATTCAGCTCTTTGTTCTGCAGTCAACTATGTAGACAAATTTGTAGTTTTTGGGCACTTTTCATCTCCTAAGTTGTACTGAAATACAACAGGGTCTTCCTCTTTCTTATCAGACTTCAAGGGCACATCATTCTGGTCAAAAATCTTCTCAAGTGGTACTAATCCTTTTGGGATTTGATTATTTGGAAGTTGAATGATATCATGGCATCCAATTTTGTTTTTTAACTTAGGATTTTTTACTTTTTCAACATTTTCATTTTCATGATCTATATGGAGGGATGAAAACTCATCTATAACTTCCAAAAATCTGACCAATTCCTCATCATCATCAAACACCTTCCAAAATTTTACATTGTCTGGCAAGGAGGGTCTATATTTCACTTGGATTTCATAATTTAGCTTTGCTGGCAAAGGTTGATTGAAGGTACTAGTTGAAACAACTAATGAATCAACAATTTGATTCATGGCTCTAGGAATGTATGAAATATTGAATGCTAGAAAAGAATCAATGAGATTCTATCGGCACATGGGTAGACCCGAGGTTCACTCCAAGAGTGCACCAACAAGCCCTAGCTACTGGCCCTTCCGGCAACACCTGTGAAGCAGATGCAGTCTCACCCGAAGTAACTAAAGAGGGGGGTTGTAGGACAAAAGTGTCTACAACCAGGGGAATATCAAGTGGATCTATTACAACAACTATACAACATTCATATATCACTTATCATCTAGTTCTATCCTGCGCATCTATAGATTTTATCTAACATAAGACTACAAATAACAATATAACAATAATAGAGATCCAAGCATCAATCACACATACAACACAAAATATATGTGGTTCACCCTCTCTCCAGGGATACGTCCATAGAACTGTGCTTATGATTTATTAAGGTAAAGCATACAGTTCTTATCTACACTCTCAGCTAGCAGATCTTCTTTATTCTCTCTCTTGCTCTCCCCTTCCTATGCACCCAGCTGGAGGACTTGACCTTCGCACACAGCTGAAGATCTCACAATGCAATCCTCTCCTTCCACAATAGAGCTATAACAACAATATCATATCAATACTCAATGACCAACAACCGATGCCACCCAAGTCCTCTTGACCTTTATTTATACATTACAATCCCTCACCGATATCCTTAGGTCGAAACCTAGGTGCCAAAACCCTAGGTCAACTTGACCCACTTTTTCCAGGCTTTGCCAACCTGTCTTTCCTTCTTCATTGTGTGGTGCTCCAAATCATCCAATGATGGCTTTCTCTGCTTGCTGAGTTGTCCACGATCCTTCTTCCTTGTTGATCTGTCATCCCTGATCTCCTCGTCCAATGGATTTCTTTTCCGCACTTCGCTCCATATTTCCTTCTCTTTTGCTCACTTCGACTCAGTGACCGTTACTGTGTCTCCCACGAAGCTCACTTTTTACCTTTCCTTCCTTGTTCTTCTCTTCCTTCCATAACCAAGGACCAAAAGGCCCCCAACACTCACCTGTGACTCGTCCCGAGGCACTTCAGATCTGATCCTCTTATTTTACTTTAACTTTGGATTGCGCAGTGCAACCCTTGCTTTCTGCTTTATGCTTCTTTTCCATCCTTGTGCAGACTGTCTTTTCTGTGTCTGGTACCCAGTTTCAACTGCACCTAGTACCTGGACCCTTTTCGTCATGATTTTACTGAGAGTTGCGAGGAAGCTAGTTATCATAGTACAACTTCAGTCGACTCGCATTCACCAATCATTCCTTCCAGTCTCCCTTCAATGTCTTCAGCTGCGCAGCTCCTCCTTTTGTAACATAGGCAATCTCATATGGTCCGAGCCAATGCGTTCTAAACTACCCAGGGTGTTTGATAAAATTACTGTCATACACCAGTACTAAATCACCTTGCTTGAATGTCTTCTTCTTGATGTGCATGTCATGATACGCCTTTTCTCGTCCCTTCTGGACTTGCTGATGGAATCCTGCAATGAATTTGTCTTCTTCCAGTTCAACCAACTGTGAAAGCCTCTCATGAACAACATCGGTATCATCCATGTATGTAAGTGCAACAATTATTAGGCTTGGTTCTAAGTATTCCATTGGGACAACAGCTTCAAGACCATAAACCAACTTGAAGGGGGTTTGCATTGTTAATTTCTTGCAAGTGGTTCTATAAGCCCAGAGTACTGCTGGTACTCTTAAATCCCAGTCATCCTTGTGCACGCTACAAATCTTTGTCAATGCTATCTCCAAGATCTTATTGAATGCTTCGACCGTTCCATTTTCTTATGGCTGGTAAGGTGTACTCTTCTGATGGTGGACTGCAAATTCTTCAGTCAAGGCTTCAACTGTCTTATTGATTAAGTGTGTACGTTGATCACTCATAAGGATCTTAGGGCATCCAAACCTGGTTATTATGTCATCAAATATAAAACGCGTAGCTGTAGTTGCACTATAGTCCTTGACTGCTCTAGCTTCGGCCCATCTGGTTAAGTATTTTGTCATAGTAATAATGTACCTTGCTCCTGTGCACTTTTCTGGTGGGTTTATAGGTCCCACGAATTCAATGATGTTGTAAAATCCTTGCAATTTCTGGAATGGCGTGGTCCATTCATCCTCTTCTTGCTCCAAAGGGAGGTCAGATGCCTCCTTAAATACTTTCTATTTCACAATCTGTAATGCTTGGTCTACTGAAGGAAATTCACTATCAAACAAAAAGGTGGTTATAAAATTATGGATCATACCTTCCCAATCTGAAGTGACGAGGCGCAGCTCCGCTTGAAGGTACCAGTTGATAGGGATCGTGTCCAGCGTTTTAATGAATCTGTGCACCCATTATTCTCGAGGAATGTCACTCCAGGCCTCTTTGCAGCTTCGCACATGGTTCTTTGGGCAACTTCGACCTGTGTACCTCACTTCGCAGCTTCCTACTTGTGCTGAGAATCGCGCTGTTATCAAAGTTTGACATTGTGTCTAGTCTGTGATGTTTCCTTTGTGCGTCCCCCAACATTTTTTTGGTGTGGCTTTCATGGCCTCATCCATTGCCAACAGCCTCTGTTGTGTTGGTACACTTGTCTCAAACTCTGATAAGAAGTTTTCTAAAGGGTTCAACCCATCAAATGTGGGTAAGTTACTCACTATTGTGCCGATCCAGCGAACCTCTCTGGTTAGTCTAGTACATCTTCTGGTAGAGACTTCATACATCTGGTTCTTCCAGTTCTCCAATGCTTCTTCTGAGTCTAATGAACATGTGTTGTCACTTTTCCGGCTTAGATTCCCATTGGTTGTAAGATTGATATAATCATGTTGTATGGCTGTTAGTTTGTAGATGTTTTCCAATTTGTACGCATGGTCTTCTTCTTTGATAGGCTCTGTGTATCGAGGACCCTCATTTGGATCTAAATGTGCAATGACCCTAAAGCCATTTATTTCAAATGTCATACGTCACTTCTTTAGATCAACAACAGTAGAATTGTCGAAGGCCCAATCAATTCCTAATAATGCAGGATAAGGGCAATTGTCATCAACAATTTCAATTACTTCAAAATCTGCAAAGGTTCTAACTCCATTGATGTCCACAGGGACATGATCCAACCGTCCAAATGGGATGACAACTTGATGATTAGCCATTCTAATCCTGATAAGGGAATAGATCAACTTCGGTTTTCCCATCAGTGCCCAAGTTTTCTTCGTCATGACATTGACCTCTGACCCTAAGTCGAGGACCACATAGTCTATATCATATTCTCCTATTTGAGCATTCATGTTTAATTCTTTATTTGTCCTTCTCCTTTTCCCAATTTGGTGCACTACCCTATTCAGTAAGGAGTCTATCTTTCCTAGCTCATACTGCTTGATTAAATCTTGTAATTCTTGTAAAACGCTTTTATCTTGAATCAACTTAACACAAGTGCACAAAAATTCCATGAGTTTGTTTACCTCTTTTCCTTCTGTTGGAAAATCATATTGATCAAACGCTTGAGGCATGCCATATTCTTTGATATCTAGTTGTTTCTTTGATGAAGACCCTTGATATCCTTTGAACTCTTTTCTTGCTTCCTCAAATATCTATCTTTCTTTCTTAGCATCGAACGTTGGGGTCTTCTCTGTAGATTTCCTAACTCCACGGTCGTCTGCAGTCTTTCCTTGGGCTTCTCTGTCTTCTCCTATAGTAGTGCCTCCTCGAGTGATAACAACGAATCTAGGGTCTACTTCGTGAGGTTCAGCATATATCAGTTGCACTTGCAGGTTTTGTTGAGGTCCTCGTCTTTCCTTAAGCTTAGCTAGAATCAAAGGGAATTCCTCGATGACATGATCGAAGGAATTGTAATAACTGCAGGTTGTGCAAGGGTTCTGGAAGTCCCTCGCTAAATGTCCTGGATGCACGCAGTTGTAACAGATTATTTTTCCTCGGCCTCGACCCATACCTCCTCCTCCTCCTCCTCCGCTGTATACACCGCAAGGATTGAAACTTCCTCTTCCTGGAGAATTATACTGTGCATTGTTTCCTTCTTGGTGTACTTCACCTTCGATCTTGTATATGTCTCTTGATCTTTTGTGCATCAGGTTAAAATCCCTACAATCTCTATCATCGTGCCCTATGGACTTACAGAATGTGCAGTACAATTTTTTGGGTGTTTGAACATACTTCTGCATATAATATGTCGATTTATGCATACTTCGCACCAGGGCAGGTTAACTTGCTTCAAGGGGCTCGGCGTTCCTGAGGCCAAATATTCATGAAACAGGGGACAATGTTCTTTATCATGACCTTCGGATCTACATCTTACACACCAAATATCTTCTCTTTTGTCCTTCGCCTTTTCCTTCTTCATATCCTCAACCTGCAAAGACAAACTAGTCAGCTGGCTCAAGATCTGGCTCATGCCTGAGCTATATTCTCCCATAGGTGTTGATTCAAGCTTCATAGCGATCTCCAAAGCTTCTGTCTACGATGCAATCTTCTGCTGCATCAGGGGGAATCTGATGTGTGGTAAAAGAGCAGTGATGAACCATTCTTTGTTCTGCTCATCTGGGATCTTACAAGTCAATCGGCCTATTAGGGTCTTGAATCTCTGATCGAACTCCCAAACAGGTTCAACTACCTTCTGTTTGATCTCCTTCGGCTTAGTAATACACTGTGACTCTGACTTAAGTTTTTTAAAATCTGCAACCAGCGCATTCTTGATCTCATTTAGTGTCTTAGGATGCACAAGTCCTTGGACAAGCTTCATGTACCATCTCAGCGCATGATCCCTCAACGTAGTGCTAAACTGGTTTCTTTTAATAGCTTCATCGGTAATATTTTTAATGTTCGATATAGCCTCACACAGGAACCAGTGTTGATCAAGATCTTTAGATCCATCTCCTTTAAAGATAGGGAGCCTCATCTCGTCTGCCATAGATCTGCCTAGGTTTCCTGTCTAAGTAGATGTTGAACTACTAGTAATAGTAGTCTACGAACTCTAGTGATTCGGAATATTCTGATTACTTAGTGTTTCTAAAATAACAGAAGGATTGATATTACTTACTTTAGTGGTCTACGCAGTTCCTAATGTCTCTGGCTCGTTGTGGCGAAGTTCTTTAGCTTCCTCTTCCTCTTATTTGGTGGGTTATGAATGTTCTTCGTCTGTCAGATTTGCCTTGTCTCCACTGTAGAAACCCTCATCTCCGTAGTTTTTCTTGAACAGGTTCTCAAGGTGAACCCCTCGAAATACTTTTCCACTGTGTGTATGTCCAGCCTTTGTGTCGTTGTTGCTGTCCGAATTCTTGAACATTAGCCTTTTCAGATCCAACCAATCTATTGTATCTTCAAGACATTCTTTTCATGCAACAACATCTTGATTCTTAGCTTCAGAAATTGTAAAAATTTTCCTCTGGGTCCTTTGAAGAAGTATCTCTCGGCCTAGCTATATGATTTTGTTCTGTCAACAACAAATTCGGTGATATGCCCTCCAATGGTACTATCAAACCAGTGATCTATAGCCCTTGATACGATGTTGTCGACTCTCTTAACCTTCTTAATCAACTCCGACGTCCAGACCACAGGAGGTCTAGATCTGATCTCAAACTGAGTATCGGCTAACCTAGCTAACCACTCATATAGCTCTTGATGGATTCCTCCAAAGAAGATCTCCTGAATATCGGTGAAGATGTGTCTTTGCAGCCAACCTTCAGTACTTAGCTTAGGGTTCTTGTTTTGGGCTTCAGTGAAGTCCCTCTTTTGATCCTCTATCCACTTCTGAATCTCTGTCTTCGATGGGAACCACCTTGACATTCCCTTACACAGATTCTTGTTCCTGCAACGGAACCATTTTTTGGCACAGGAGCAGACCCGAGGTTCACTCCAAGAGTGCACCAACAAGCCCTAGCTATTGGCCCGTTCGGCAGCACCTACGAAGAAGATGCAGTCTCACTCGAAGCAGCTAAAGAGGGGGGTTGCAGGACATAAGTGTCTACAACTAGGGGAATATCAAATGGATCTATCACAACAACTATACAACATTCATATATCACTTATCAGCTAGTTCTATCCTGCACAAATATAGATATGATCTAACATAAGACTACAAATAACAATATAACAATGACAGAGATCCAAGCATAAATCACACATATGACAAAAAATATACGTGGTTCACCCTCTCTCTAGGGCTACCTCCACGGAACTGTGCTTATGATTTATTAAGGTAAACCATAAATTTCTTATCTGCGCTCTCAGCTAGCGGATCTTCTTTCTTCTCTCTCTTTCTCTCCCCTTCCTGCGCACCCAGCTGGAGGACTTGACCTTCACACACAGCTGAAGATCTCACAATGCAATCCTCTCCTTCCACAACAGAGCTATAACAACAATATCATATCAATACTCAATGACCAGCAACTGACGCCACCCAGTTCCTCTTGACCTTTATTTATACATTACAATCCCTCACCGACATCCTTAGGTCAAAACCTAGGTGCCAAAACCCTAGATACCAAAACCCTAGGTCAACTTGACCCTCTTTTTTCGGGCTTTGCCAGCCTGTCTTTCCTTCTTCATCACGCGGTGCTCCAAAGCATCCAATGATGGCTTTCTCTACTTGTTGAGTTGTCCACAATCCTTCTTCCTTGCTGATCTGTCATCTCTAATGTCCTCATCTAATGGCTTGCTTTTCCGCACTTCACTCCATCTTTCCTACTCTTTTGCTCACTTCGACTCAGTGACAGTTACTGTGTCTCCCACGAATTTCACTTTTTACCTTTCCTTCCTTGTTCTTTGCTTCCTTCCATAACCAAGGGCCAACAGATTCCATATCTCATCTCTGTATGCCTTAAGCCTGACATGTTTGGCTTCAAAAGTGTTTTTTATTTGTTGGATTATCAAATCAACATCTCCAAATACTTTCAGCCTCTGAATATTCATATCCTTAGCGACGTTCAAGCCCAATACCAAGGCTTCGTACTTTTTTATGTTATTTTTCACTTTGAAATCCAATTTGAAGGACAAATGAATTGTTTCTTTGGAAGTTGAAACAAAAACAACACCTTCTCCTACAGACTCTTTTGAACAAGCACCATCATAGAACATATTCCATATAGGAGATTTTTCCACTTCTGGAAATTAGCAAATAGGTTTTCTGAGCTGCAAAGATGATGACAGAGAATCATGTCTCTGAAGTATACAAGATGCCAAACCTGTGTCAACTGAGTATATGGGATGATTAGTAGGCTCATGTATCTAGAAGGAAATTATGTATAATTTCATCATGGATGTTCAAGGAGACATAGAAGGGTGGAGAAGTTTCCTCATGGTCTTCAACCATTGGACTAAGGACAATAGTAGGCTTATCATCTTGGAGTTTTACAACATCCGTAGAAGTTGGCATGGGTTTAGGCTCAAGGGATTTGAGGATGGTTTGTTTGGAGGTATCATTCTTCATTAATTTTGTTAGTGGTATGGGGATTTTAACCTTCTGAATTTCTAATTCAAAGCTAAAAGAGATAGGAACATTGTCAAGGTTTCTTACCTCTTGCACGGGAGATTTAAGAAGTACTTGATTCTTGTTTTGATCTTGATTTTTGCTTGGTTGTTTTTTTGCAGGGGCAACAACTTTCTTGGAGGAGCTTTCTCATCTTGCTTGCCATTACTTTGTTTAGATCTCAAATTATATCTATTACGATCATCAGTTTGACAAATAGATCCCTCATTTGAATCTTGATTAACCTGTTGACTAATCAAAGCTTCTTCATAAGCTTATTGTGTCAAGAAGGATGCATCACCTTTATCTCCTAAACAATGAATCTCATCATCTTCTTCTGGCTTCTCCTCCTCCATTATTGTTTTCTGAAAAGGGGATTTAATATTTTGATCCTCATTAGCACTTGTATTCCTCTGTAAACTATGATGTGGCTCATTATTTCTTCTATAAGGATTTCTATTTCAAGGAATAAAAGCATTAGGATCTCTACCTTTTGTAGGCTTCTTATTCTCAATATTCATCTTGGAAAATTCTGAAGTCAAAGATTCAATCATCTTAGGAACATTTTCAATGTTAGGATCAACACATGATGAGGGAGGCTTCTCCTTTTTGTTTTCTCCTATCTCCTCTGCCTTTCAACTTCTCTGTGTTAAATTTTTTATTAAAATAAAGTACCAAGGCAAGTGTTTCTCTTCCCTAGGCGCCTAAGGGGGAGAAAGTGCCTAATGTGGGTCCTAGTCATTTAATTTGTGAGATGCAAATTAAAAGGTGACTTTATGACTAAAGTGAGGGTGAGTGAAGAGACACCAAATCTCAGCCACCCATCTAATCTAATCTCAACCGTTAGATTAGAAAACCCCTCACCTTCCCTCATGAGGTCAACTTGGGCAAGAGGGCGCACCCATTCTTGGGTAGTTGAAGCATTCTTGTTGAGAGAACAAGAGAGAGCAAGAGAGAGGTCGAGCTGAAGAAAAGAGACAGCATTTGTTGAAGGAGAGCATGCATTCCAAGGCTGTCGTACAACATTTATTGGCACAGAAATCGAGTCTTAGCAGAGTTTTGGCATGAATTTTGAGACAGTCCGTACAACATTAATTGTTGGGACAATTGTACATTTGTACGGATTTCTGGTTCAGAAATCGAGGAGCAAAGCTACAGGAATGTCCAGATAAGTTTGTGTAAATTTCTAAAGATGAATATGCTGTAAATGAAATTTCTCAGAAGCTCATAAATAATAAAAAAGCCCTCTCTCACTAGTTTTCCCCTTGTGGGTTTTTCCAGGGTCGAAGTTAGACCGAAAATCTTTGTGTCTATATTTTCTGAGTTTTGCATACTGCTGATATTTTATTTCTGCATTGAAAACGATGTTCAAAATCCTCATGTTTTAGTTCTGAAGTTTATTTTCTGTTAAGTTTGTATATGCTGAAACAGTGCTGAGACTTATGCTGAAACAGTGTTGAAACAGTGCTGAGACATATGCTGAAACAGTGTTGAAACATTGTCGTAACATATGATGAAACAGTGCTGAAACTGAGTTTGGCATTTAACTTTGGCTGAAAAATCAGCGAGACTGAAACTGGGTTGGGATCTGAAATTTTTTTACATGGTATCATAGCTGAGTTGAAGAGAGGCAAAAATTTCAGCAGACGGAAAGTAGGGACAACAGTCACTTCACAGGGCAGATTTTTGAATTTGTGATTTTCAGCAGAAAGAGGGTCATGGCTACTGGTTTGAGGGTTGAAGACAGACTTGATGGGGCAGCAAATTTTGGTGCTTGGAAGGAGAGGATGAT
>ML831223.1:79894-94437 GCA_009831015.1 Picea engelmannii
CACTTTTTATTTTGGATAAATAGCATATGGGAGGAGGCAGGATGCTTCCTAGTATGTAGGAAATAAATCTATCTCTTGTTGTTATGAACACTACTTGTTGAGTGTGAGGCAAGGAGAAGACTGCTGAAACTGATAGGCATTTGCTGAGGAGGATTTTTGAGTTATCCCTCTTGAATTCATCGTTAGACTGGGGGGTGAACAAGACAAGTGATTCGGTTTCCCTGTTCTAAGGTTGGGAGGAACGTGGTTGTTCCATTTGTTGTTTAGAAAAATTGTGCAGATATGTACATATTCTCCTTCTCTCTTTACTTGTCATTGTGAATTATTGGCTGGTAGTGTTAGCGTTAGAAGTCACTCCTAGATTGCTTGCAGGAGCAAAGCCCAATGCCCATCAGTTTTATGTCACGATTTGTTTGTAAAGGGTGATCAAATGGAGATAATGGCTCTAGGAGGTATCACTCTAACTCAGGGACTGAGTCTGGTACATAAAGAACAGAGGAGGTCTGGAATCCTAACTTCAGCCAGTGGGTTGATGTAAGGATGAATAGGTGGAAGACTTAGGAGAAAGTGAACAAATAACTCTAGGCATCAGGCTTGCAGCAGTTTATAGAGGAAAAAAAAAACTCTGAAAACAGGATCCTCCTGGTTCAGGGCTTGAAGAAACTGAAAGAGGACTTTACTGGATCCTCCAATTCCAAGTCATTCAGCATTAAGGAGATCATAGGAACTGATTAGAGGCTCCGTAACTATTACAGTGATCCATTACAACATCATCCTATAATAGTTACAGCTCGACTGGATCCTCCAATTTCGAGCTGCTCTAGCACAATGTAAACAAAGACATGATAGAAACCGACATTCATAAGGCAAGAAGTCTCCAAAGTTCATACATAACCAGAACAACAATGCTTCATTAAAACTTTACAACCAGGGAGCTCTGCTCAACCATCGATAGATTACAAAATGGAAAAAATGCCTACATATACTTGGAACAAAACACTGGAAGCTAAATCGAGACATCGCATTGAAGACATTACATCTTAACATTTACTGCGCATGTAGTCTCTGGAAGTTCGTGAACTTAAGTCAGACACAATCGCATCCCAAAGGACCTGGAACTGAATTGACAAGCTTGCATTCATTCCTTGGTTTTTCATTTATGGTGGAAACGATGTCCAACCACCATCAACTGCTGTAATAACTGCTTCATTGGGATTGGGAAAATCCCAGGTGGATTCTGCTCCTTCAGGACATGGAGGCAATCAGGATGATTAGAGGTATTGATTATGAGGAGGTGAACGAATAGTGACTGGGCAGGGGTAGCTAAACATGCTAGATGCAGATACGGGGTGAGGACAGGCCACACGAATGGATGGCAGAGGGAAAACGATAGGGCGAATGCATGTGGCAGCATTCATGGGTTTTGAAGTGTACGAGCCAGGTGGAGAAACTCAGGGGCCAGAGAAACTATGGATGGCATGACATAGGGAGAAGACGTGGTGGCGAGGGACAGATGGAAGATGTATGCGACGAGGCTTCGAGATTTCGGGGATCGGGATTCACGTGTTTGAAGTGCGCGAGTTCCTTGCCTCCGGGATCCCCGATATCCTGATATGCGATGAGCTCCTTCTTCTGGGAATTATCCCCTACCGGCTAGACCATAGTCCATAGGACCTGTCCTTGTGCGACCATGGTCCAACTTTCCATCGGGATTTCGGCGTTCTTGACGACACGATGTTTGTGTCCACTAAACTTGTGATTCCCCAAAACCCGATGGCTTATGGCCGTTGACTTGTTGATGGTCAACTCCTTGGTGCATGGCCTGCCACCTGTCTTCCACTATTGAAAGCTACCACCGATATCGGGAGATCGAGTATTGGGATATTGGGATTTCTGTTGCCATGTGTGCGGGACTTTCAGTTCCCCGATCCCCGACTCTGTGGGATCTCTCGCCATGTGCCACTGGATCGGACGACCTGTATTCAGCCTCTAAAGAGGAGAGACTTCTCTGTTGCTAAATGTCGAGTAGATTGGCAACCCCGACACTCTAATAACCGTTGATTTTCTTTATGGATGGATCTCGGCTATCAATGGCAAGACTTTGCATGCTCGCTTGATTTGATACTTGGAGAAAAACAAGAATTCTCCCGAGCTGCGCTTGAGCACTACGTGCAACTTGCAGACCCGTGTGCTTTTCGAACCAGTGACAAGATTTATCGTTAACATCAGGCTCCATGGGGGATAGAGTCATCCTTGCGATGCTCTAAGAACTCTTCCTGCGGTTCCAGTCACCTTTCTATTGGGCTATGAAGTCATTATTACGCCGCAAAAATAAAATAGAAACACACTAAGAAACAAAAGACCATATTTACAACAAAGGAGCCATTGGAGGCTCAGACGAAACACTTCTTCAGGAAATGCCCATTCACTGGGCTGCCGAAAACCTCTTCACCTTCCAAATCTCTCAGCCTGTATGTGTTGTTCAAGAAAGCCTCGAAGATTTTGAAAGGCCCAACCCACAGGGCTTCAAATTTGCTATGTTTTCCCTTCTCTTGTTTAGGAGCATCCCATTTCAATTCCAGGTCTCCTACCTGGAACCTCTCCTTCTTGGCCTTCCTATCGAAGACCTGCTTGATTTTCTGTTGATGGTCCTGGATCCTGTCCAATGTCTACTCCCTAGCCTGCTGGACCTATACTAGTTGATGAATCCTTCTGATCATGTCATCAGGCTCCTCCTGATGGTCCTGGAGGAATTTCGCTACAGGTATGGCTAGCTGAGAAGGGAAAACAACTTCGGCTCCGTAAACTAATTGGAAAGGGGAGAGGCATGTAGCTCTTTTTGTAGTCACCCGATCTGCCCATAGGGTGAATTTAAGCTTCGAGTTCCAAGCCCTTTGATTGTCTTCCAACAACCTTTTGATGATTCTTATTAAACTTTTGTTGGTGGACTCTGCTAAACCATTGCCCTGTGGATAATATGGGGTGGAGTGAATTATCTTAATCCTAAACTGCTCACAGAACCTGGCTAATGGCTCAGACCCGAAAGCGACTGTATTATCAGTGACAATCTTATTTGGACAGCCAAACCTTGTGATGAGGTCCTCCAAGAATCTGATGATTACCTTGTGGGAAGAGCTCCTGGTGGGAATAGCTTCAATCCACTTGGTAAAGAAATCTGTAGCAGTCAGGATCCACCTATGCTGCCCACTGGAGGGAGGGTGAATTTCTCCAATAAAATCTAGGCCCCACTGCTAGAAAGGCCCTGAAACTACCACTGGTTTTAACGGCAAAGACCTGAGCTGCTGCTTTCCTGCAAATTTTTGACAATTCATGCAGGCTCTGACCCTTTTGTAGACATCGACGAACATGGTAGGCCAGTAGTATCCAGCCCTGAGGATTTTGTGGGCTGTGGCCCTCCAGAAATGGTGCCCTCCACATAGGCTGCTGTGAAATTCATCCACGACCTTCTCGACCTCTGGTGGACTTATACATTTTAGAAGCACCCCGAGGGGGTCTTTCCAATATAACATTTGATCGATTAGGGAGTATTTGACTGCTTTGAGCTTCAGAGCTCTTGCTTTGCTTCTTTGCAGGCCATCTGGAGGTCGCAGCTCTTGCAAAAAGTATATGACATCCTTATACCAAGGACATTGAGCCAATGGGGGCTCCCTTTGATGATCTATGTCAGATAGTCGATCCTGCTGAATATCTGAGCATTCGCTGATGAAACTTATCCCCAAAGCTTGGCAATTTGCTTCAGCCAGCAGCTTGGCTAAGCCTTGCCCTTTGATCAACTTGGTGGGCCTTATTTCCAGGTCGAACTCCAGGATTTTGGTTATCCATTTACTCCTTCTCCCGTCTATGTCAGGCTGAATAAGAATATCTTTAACAGTATCCGAGGGGACATAGGCGATGATCCTTGATTGCAGAATGTAGGTTCTAAAAGCTTTGAGAGCTTTCACTAGAGCATAAGCTTGCTTCTCCATAGTGTCATACCTGACTTCGGCATCCCTTAATGCTTGGTTGAAGTAAGCAATAGGCTGTTCTAACCCACTATCATTTTCCTGTAATAGAACAACAGCTAATGTGTCAGGCGAGGCAAAGGAGAAAATAAGGAAATCCTTCGAGTAGTCGGGACTGATAAGCACAGGATCTTCAGTCAGGGCTTTCTTGATTTGCTCAAAGGAGTGTTGCGATTGAGGGGTCCACCTTATTTCATTTTCTTTCTTTAACATAGCTGTTATAAGCTTTACCTCCTCAACAAAGTTAGGCACAAACCTCCTTAGAAAATTAATTTTACCGAGGAAAGATTGGACCTCCTTCCTAGACCTTAGAATTGATAAAGCCTGTATCACCTCCACTCTGCTGGGATCAATCCTGACTCCTTCTGCTGATACTATGTGGCCTAGTAATTTCCCCTCTTGCATGGCGAATAAGGACTTCTTGGGGTTTAATGAAATGCCAAACTTTATGCACTTCAAGAAAACTTTCCTGAGATGATGACGGTGTTCTACATCAGATTTCGAAAATACTGTGATGTCATCCAGATAAACGACCACAAACTTGTATTTTTCCCCAACAAAAGCTATGTCCATGGCACGATGGAAAGTCTCCCCCGCATTCATTAGTCTGAATGGAATCTTAGCATACATGAACATGCCCCATGGAGTGGTGAACGCTATCTTTTACCTGTCTTCAGGCAGAACAGAGACCTGATTGTAGCTGGAGAAACCATCAATCATAGACATCAATCAATCATGTTCCATCTTTGGTAGGGGGTAGTTATCTTTTCGCGAGCTTATGTTCAGGTTTCTGAAGTCTACACAGAGTCGGATCTATCCATTCTTTTTCCTCACTAGCACAAGGTTAGCCACCCAATCTGAATATCTCAGTGGTACAATGATCTGAGCTTGCAGCAACTTCTTCACTTCTCTCTCCATGATAGGCAACAACATGGGATTGATTTGCCTCAGCTTCTGCCTGAAAGGCTTTGCCTCTTCCTTTAACGGGATTTTATGTTCAATGATAGAGGTGTCATAGGTTTTAAGGTCTTCGTTGGTCTAGGAAAACACATCAGCAAATCCCTTTAAGAGTCCAACATATTCAGACCTCTGCTCCCCTGTCAGACTTCTTGACAATTTGACATACATGGGCTCACTCTTGGTTCCAATGTTGCACTGAATAGTATCAGCGTCCTCCTCCGAGACCTTTCATTTTACAGACACATCGTTATTATCAAAAACCCTCTCCAAGGGAACGAGTCCCCTAGGAATATGGTTGTTGGGAAGTTGTACAATGTCACGCCCTGCAATCTTATTTAGAAGATTACCCCCATCGGGCTCTTTCTATGGGATGACATCTTGGTCTATGTGCATTTCTGAAAACTCCTCAATAGTTTCCAAGAACCTCTTGACCTCAAGATCATCCTCAAATACCTTCCAATGTTTGACGTTATCAGGTATGGAGGGTCTGTATTTTACTTCCACGTCATATCTGAATTTGGGTGGCAGAGGTACTTTGAAATTGCTAGCCGATGCAACCAAGGAATCCGCCAAGGTGTTCTCCTCTCTTGGGATGAAAGAAATATTAAATGCCGAGAAGAAACTGTCAACAAGGTCCCAGACCTCATTCCTGTAACTCCTGAGTCGAGGATGCTTATCTTGATAAGCGTTTCTGTCCTGCTAGACCACCAACTCTGCATCACCGAACACTGCTATCTCCTGAATTCCCATTTTCCTCGCAGCCCTTAGTCCCAGAACAAGAGCCTCATACTCTGCCACATTGTTAGTAGCTTCAAATTCTAATTTTTATTACAGAGATATGGTTTCCTGAGAAGGCGACACAAAAACTACTCCATCTCCGGCACCTTCTCGGGAACAGGCTCCATCAAAAAACATTTTCCAGATTGGGGTGATGGAGAGAGGAACTTCAGGGGAAACAATGGGCTATTTTCTAAGTCTCAGAGGCGGCTCTGGTGCATGAGTGAGTTGTAGTAAACTGGAGACTAAATCAATGTCTAAGGCAAAGATAGGATGGTTGGTGGGATTGGCTTCATCACTAATTATATAGGCCAATTGAGCTTCCTTGTACAGTCTTCTATGCTCTCCTTTGAACACTGGGATAGTAGAATATGTGAGGTCCATCTGCAAGGATCCCCCCAGTCTTTTTATCCAAGATATTGATAAAAACATTCCGAACTTGGGGGGGACATCGGCTACTATGATATCCATGACCACACTTTTCATAGGCAGTTGAAACAAGGTTACAACCAGGTCTTTAATAACTCCAAGACACTGAAATCTCCTAGAGTCAAAAGAATGGAGGTCATGATAGGCTCTGGTAACTTCTAGTCCCAACTCTTCCATGACAGTTTTGGGCATGAGGTTGTGAGAGGCCCCTGAATCCATCAAACAGTTGTGCACCACTTTGTCATGTATGTTCAAGGAGGTGTAGAAGGGAGGGGATGAGTCATCTCTATCTTCTACCATGGGACCTAGGACAACTACTGGTTTTTCGTCTTGGAGGTTTATGGAGTCCGAGGGAAGGCATGAGGCTTCAGATTGTAAAAGATTAGAGAAGCATTTTTTAAATTCTCCATGTTTAATCGGCTCAGTGAGGGGCACAAAGATTCTGATCCTTTGAATCTCATGCTCAAAATTAAAAGAAGATGTAAGCTTCGAAATTTATTTTATTTCAGGAACATGATTATGAAAAATGGAGGAGGGGGTTTGAGCTTTCTTACCTCTATGATCATTTGCTTCTTCATTAGCAGGTCTCTCTGCTCTAATGGACTACTAGGGAATATTAGGCGCTGCCATCTTTTTATCAGACCTTAGGCTGTACCTGCCTCGGCCGTCACTAGCCTTGTCTCCCTTACTTAGCTCGTTCAGTTGGTTGTCCATGAGAGACTCTTCATATGCAGATTGAGTGAGATGAGGGAAAGGAGGAGTGTCTCCAATGCATTGGATTTTAGGATCAAGCTCCTCTGATTCTCTTTCTCCTCCCTCGGTCACAAAATTGTTTTGAAAAGGGGCCTAAATCTTCTGATCTTCTCTGTCTCTTCCCTTCTCTTTCTACACATTCGAGGGAGTAAAATTATTTGGCCTCCTAAAACATCCCTTGTTTTCAGTGATCTGAGGGCCTTTATACGCCTACCTCCCTTCCATCCTCATCCTCTCCATCTCTACAGACAGAGACTTCACCATCTTAGTCAGTTCATCCACTTGAGGGTGAGGTGCCAATGATCCAGAAGTTGAGGCTTCTGACTTTCCTTTTCTTCTGTCTGTGTTGGCCTTGTTTCTCAGTCTGTCAGCTGCTAATACAATGGATTCCACTTCTATGGCCGCATCTTGAATTTGGGCTAAGGAGGTGGCTCTTCTTTCTCTCAGCAAAAGGCATAAATTAGGGTCAAATGCACCAGCATAGGAAATTTAGGCAGAGGCTTTTGAGGGCTTTATCTCTGCAGGGATCTTGTTATACATCTTGTTAAATCTTTTGGAGAAGTCAGAGACCGACTCTCCTTCCATCTTTTTCAAAGACCCGAATTCTGTCATGTAATACATGAAGTCCTTCCTATCTCCCCACTTCCTCAGGAAAGCACTATCCAAAGCCTCAATCCCAACAATAGATCCTGGGGCCAATCCTCTAAACCACTTCCTCACTTCACCATCCAGGCTCTAGATGAAAAATCTCATCCAGACATCCTCGTTTTCAATATTGAGGTTGTCTGCATAACTGTAGAAAGCAGCTAGGTGCTCTTTCGCAGTTAAGTCTCCTTCCCCAGTGAAATTGGGCATGTATTTTAGGTAATCTCCAGCAGGGAGGAGATTCATAGGATGGGGAAGAACTAAGGGAGCGTATCTGGCAATGACTATAGCATCCATTCTATTGAGAGGGGGATTAGCACCAGCCATAGGGATGTTAGGTGTAGGAGAACTTGGAGGAGAAGGAGTTCACAAACGGTTTATTGAGGATAAATCTCAAAGTGGGGTGGGAAACAAGAGGTGATTCAGAGAACAGGCTACCGAGCTCTGGTCAGCAGGTGATCCTCCTTGCACAGGAGTAGGGAAATATTCTGAGGTCACGGGTCTACGCCAAGGCCCAGCTTTAGGGGAGAGGGGAGTGACAAAATCTTGTCCCTCTGATCCCAGACCGGGAGGGGAAAACTCAACAGGAACACTCCCAAAATTTAAGAAACGGGAAACTGCAAAGACAGGCCTGTCAAAAATATGAGGAGAAAAAGGAGATCCAACAGAAGGATATGGTGGATTACCTGGTTTGGTGATGGACACTTCTTCTTCGAAGGCCTTTCCCTTTCTGAGCACCACCTCTGGATCCGTTTCAGGTGTAGCTAGAGGTAGATGTGGGTGAGACCGCGTATGCCTGCCTCTGAAAGCCACAATTAATAGAGCAGGTTCTCCCCAGTGGAGTCATCACAATGGAGTCGCCAGGTCCAAAATTAGCAATCTAAAAGGCTCTGATGATTCTATGCACCTTCAGATTTAGAGACTCAATATCGTTCTACCCAGGGAAAATATTCAATTATGTCCCTGGCAATGGCGCCAGAAATGTTAGCATCAGAAGTCACTACTGGATTGCTTGCAGGAGCAGAGCCCAACGCCCATCAGTTTTATGTCACAATTTGTTTGTAAAGGGTTATCAAATGGAGATAATGGCTCTAGGAGGTATCACTCTAACTTAGGGACTGATTCTGGTACATAAAGAACAGAGGTGGTTTGGAATCCTAACTTCAGCTAGTGGGTTGATCTAAGGATGAACAGGTGGAAGACTTAGGAGAAAGTGAACAAACAACTCTGGGCATCAGGCTTGCAGCGGTTTATAGAGGAAAAAAAAACTCTGAAAACAGGATTCTCCTGGTTCAGGGCTTGAAGAAACTGAAAGAGGACTTCACTGGATCCTCCAATTCCAAGTCATTCAGCGTTAAGGAGATCACAGGGACTGATTAGAGGCTCTGTAACTATTACAGTGATCCATTACAACATCATCCTATAATAGTTATAGCTCGACTGGATCCTCCAATTTTGAGCTGCTCTAACATAGTGTAAACAAAGACATGATAGAAACTGGCATTCATAAGGCAAGAAGTCTCCAAAGTTCATACATAACTAGAACAACAATGCTTCATTAAAACTTTACAACCAGGGAGCTCTGCTCAACCATTGATAGATTACAAAATGGCAAAACTGCCTACATGTACTTGGAACAAAACACTGGAAGCTAAATCGAGACATCGCATTGAAGACATTATGTCTTCACATTTAATGCGCATGTAGTCTTTGGATGTTTGTGAACTTTAGTTAGACACAATCGCGTCCCAAAGGACCTGGAACTGAATTGACAAGCTTGCATTCATTCCTTGGTTTTCCATTTATGGTGGAAAGGATGTCCAACCACCATCAACTGCTGTAATAACTGCTTCATCGGGATCGGGAAAAGCCCAGGTGGATTCTGCTCCTTCAGGACATGGAGGCGCTCAGGATGACTGGAGGTCTTGATTATGAGGAGGTGAATGGAGGGTGACTGAGCGGGGGTAGCTAAACATGCTAGATGCAGATACGGGGTGAGGAGAGGCCACACAAATGGATGGCAGAGGGAAAACGATAGGGCAAATGCACGTGGCAGCATTCATGGGTTTTGAAGTGTACGATCCAGGTGGAGGAACTCAGGGGCCAAAGAAACTGTGGATGGCATGACATAGGGAGAAGACGTGGAGACGAGGGATAGATGGCGGATGTATGCGACGAGGCTTCAGGATTTCAGGGGTTGGGATTTGTGAGTTTGAAGTGCACAACTTCCTTGCCTCTGGGATCCCCGATATCCCGATATGCGATGAGCTCCTTCTCCCATGAATTAGCCCCTACCGGCTATACCATAGTCCATAGGACATGTCCTTGTGTGACTATGGTCCAAGTTTCCATTGGGATTTCGGTGTTCTTGATGACACGATTTTTGTGTCCACTAAACTTGCGATTCCCCGAAACCTGATGGCTTATGGCCGTTGACTTCTTGATGGTCAGCTCCTTGGTGCATAGCTTGCCACCTATCTTCCACTATTGAAAGCTGCCACCATTATCGGGAGATCGGGTATCGGGATATCGAGATTTCTGCCGCCATGTGCGCGGGACTTTCAGTTCCCCGATCCCCGACTCTATGGGATCTCTCGCCACGTGCCCCTGGATCGGACGACCTGTATTCAGCCTCTAAAGAGGAGAGACTTCTCTACTGCTAAATGTCAAGTAGATTGGCAACCCCGACACCCCGATAACCGTTGATTTTCTTTGCGGACGGATCTCGACTATCAATGGAAAGACTTTGCATGCTCGCTTGATTTGATACTTGGAGAAAAACAAGAATTCTCCAGAGCTGCGCTTGAGCACTGCGTGCAACTTGCAGACCCACGTGTTTTTCGAACCAGTGACAAGATTTATCATTAACAGGTAGGATTTATTCTATTTAAATATGAATGAGGTACTCTGTTACTAAATTCTGAAGGAATGCAGTGATAAGTAGGATAGACTCTCACAGTTTAGCTATAGTTGTTGAGTAAACTTTACTAAGTAGCTTGTCTGGGATGAAATTTGGATGGGAAATATGCAAGGAACTGTAACTGTAATTATCAAAATTCTACTTCATTATTTATGTTAGAAATATTATTCTAGTTTGGTGCATCATGTAGATCTGATTATTCTTTTTAGTAATCACTATTATGGAATAAACCTTAAATTTACGAATATTACACACCTATACTACATTTATACATCTCCGTGAGTTATCTCTTGAATTTGGACAGATTACCCTATCATATTGAAAGTATTGTTGCAAACGATTATATTTAATGGGAGATAACTTTGTATGCAAATACATATGTAATTATATATGTATAAAGATAACAATATGACTGACCAGACTCACTTCAAAAATCCTATGATATGTATATTAATAGGTGTTAATTATAGAATGGAAGATGATTAAGTCCAACTGATCATTTATTAAGTGATGGAAATTTATTTCATAGTTTTGCTAACAAACAATAAATCATTCCAACCTCTATATAAGGTTGGTGCCAATGAAATAAAAGAAAAGAAATCACTCTATTGGCCACAACAAAGTCTTCTGGAATTAAAACAATACAGGAGAAAATTAAATATATTAAATTACATATTGTCTGAGAATCATCTAAATTATAGGTATTTACATATTCGATAATAGTCAATATTCACTATCCGTTCACAATTCTAAGTAATAACATAGCCAATATACCAAACAAGGAATTGACAGATTTAGTTATATCCACAAAAAAATCGACTTTACAATCTATGAATGATGGAGAAATTTATGTCCATTGCTCCCTAATATTCTCATTTATACAGAGGCAAGGGTTCGACCCTTAGCAATTTTCTTTAATCTAAAAACATAGTTAAACCAACTTCCATAGCAATATCGTACTTTCACCCAAAATAATTGTATGTTAATGTATTCATGAAATAGAACCTGTAAGTGTTGTTTAAAGATCTACTTTAGAACCCAAGTACCTTCTATGTAGGGTGTACCTCCAATTCAAGAGACTATAGGAACCAATAGTCCTGCAGAAAAAAAATACACTAATGAGTAAAAGAATTTAACAAAATTTTGAATAATGACTTAGAGACAAATTCGATGCTTCAGAAATGTCATATCTAGGATTCCCAACATAACTTAACTGGTGGTCTGGGTTGGTCGTGCCATCTGTGCGGTTGACAAAGACATCCATAGACTGGAAGGGAGAAGTGGGTCTAGGTCAATCTGATGGGTACCCTCGCAAAAACCACAGGTCCCATCATTAGATCGCTATAAAAAATTCGTTAACAGTGATTACCAGAAAGAAATAAAAGCAACTATTAAAATTGAAATGATTAAATATACAAAGATTATACACTACAAAAATTATACAAATTATAGAACCATTACAACCATGAGACTTCACCTTTGCAACTATGCACTAACGGTCGATGATAATAAGGCCATGAGAGTCAATAGGGATTCAAGGTGCTTGGAAACCCCTGTCGATAAAGATAAGAGAAAAACTGTTTTATGTTTCCTAATGGCCAGATATCTCTAGATGAGTATGGGGTAAATCCTCTCAGGGGAATTCTTTAAATATTTTGAATACTAATAATGGATAGTGAAACCATAATTGTTTCAGACGCGTTGAACCACAGTTAGGAAAACCCTGTAGAGATCTCTAGTCTGCACAAATAATAAAGGAAAACCTACATTACTTTACAAGAAGGATTTGCAGCTGATAACCAAGAATGCCAAGACTCCTTATAGGGAGGTTGGGAGGTGAAACATAGAGGTTCAACAAAATGAACTACGATCCATTCCTACAGAAATTACAGTAGGATGTTGACCCTTAGAGAATGACTATTACACATTGGAGAATCGAATTTCCACCCTTGATGAAGAACCCTCGTAGAACAAATGTTAACACAGAGTTACAACTTTTGTCCATGATGTTTTTCCAGAGAAACCTTCTAATATTGAAACCCTTAGGGTTCAAGAAGAAAATTCTTCAATTACATTAGATGGAGGCAAAAAACAAAAAGAAACAAATTACGATGAAGAAATAGAGCCCCGATTTCAATCGAACTCTGTCTTTATTACAGTATTCTAAGCTCCTACTTAAAATCCTCTACAGAATAGATAATAAATCTTTCAAAAGCTTCAAATCTCGGGAGGACACAAGCATAATCTACATAGCTTTACCTGACAGTGTAACCACAAAGGACAAAGGAAGAATAACAAATATAGAAGAATTATTACCTTTCAAAGAATCTGACCAATGTTCTCTTAAGAAAATCTTGTCATCGATGCGAGTCCCATATTCACAATGGTTGGTCACTACATCAAGCTGAAGAGTAACAGAGGTCGTTTAACCAATTTTTGCGTAACCACAGGGATAGGAATGCACAAAAAAACATTGGAAAACCCCTAATGAGCCAAGTAATGGTGAGGAGTAAAGATACATGTCAAGGCCATGTGATCAATGTGAGGTGGCGAGAGTGAAATGGGCATGAAGGAAGAGAATTATCCCAAGGAGTACGCCACAGGGTCTTTGTTTTATATCATAGGTAGGGTCTTTAAAACTTGGCATTACGCCCCTGCAACCTTACTTAACTCTTAGTAATGGAGAAGAACAAGTGCAAACCAGTTAGGCTTAGAACACGCACCTTTGTCGTTATAGTTATGTTTTAACACTTAACCATAGCCTAGTAAATTCTTGAATTATGTTAGTTAACATGTGGTCATTCGAATAGTAACCATGACCCTTCGTGTTAGTAACAATCACCATGATATTAACGAAAGATCAGGAGTGTTATAGGTTATTTATATTATGCTATGGGATTTGCGCAAATAGGAAAAAGGTCCTATAGTTTACAAAAGGAAACAACATGTAATCTAGAATAAGGACCAAAGAAATATAATCCTTAATTAGTAGTTTCACCCCGATTTTATGGAGGGTAGAGTTGACAGGTCCTACTAGATATGTGCACCTAAAAAATAACTGGAAAGACCAAGTTATAGATGCCATGGGGGTAGTGAAACCTCCCCGTCATGAAATTATGATTGAAGTTACGATTGTTAGAAGGTCTCTTCTTTTAAAATCAACGATAAATTATAGTATCCTTATAAAAGGGAAAAAAAACATTATTGCAAAATATGGGAAACATTACATATGGTATCAGAGAAAAGGTTACAACACTTGGACCTTGAATAAGGCCAAATTAATTACTTAGCACATATTTATGTCTATGTAAAACTAACGAACCATTATTGTTACAAACAAAAAAATCTTTTATGTTCTGTATTAATCAGGGCAGCCCAGGATGAAGCGGAAATCAGACTTGAAGAGAAACCTGGACAAAGACCTCCTAAAGATCAGAGACATAACAGTGATGGAAGCTCACCTACCAAATTTCTAGAAATGATGAGAAATCTCATTGTTGAATTGCAGGTTTTCAAAGAAAACAATGAGAAACTGAAAAAGGCATAGGCTGAACAGAAGGAAATAAATGAAGTCTTGTTACAAAGTATAGTGACAAAGAAAACCCCAAAGAATGATAACTAGGAAGAAGAGGTTCATAAAAGAGCCTCCAAGAATTATGTTCCTGAAGCAGAGAAAGGGGACAACTCATCTGAAGGTACACCTCCAGCTAAAGATAAAATAGAAATAGACAGAAAAAGGAAACAGGTGGATCACCTTGATGGAGAATTTAAGAAAAGAAAACCATATACCTTTGATGGGGGATCCAAAACAAGGGAGGAAGCTGAAGCATGTTTATTAGACATCAAGAAGTATGTTCAAGTATACAACTATTCCAATAATATGAAGGTCGTGACGGCCATCTATAATCTGATAGTAAAAGCCAACATTTGGTAGCAAGACCTGAAATTGGCCAAGGGCCTAAAGGAGAAACAAATGGAATGGTTAGACTTTAAGAAATACTTTAAGAAATAATACCTATCTGAAAGTTACTATGAAA
>ML831224.1:49357-61121 GCA_009831015.1 Picea engelmannii
GAGTAAGTGCCACTTGGGGCATGCTTGGCTTATTGTGGAAATTGTTAATATCTTGTACATCTTGTCATATTGGTGTATCTATGTATCCAAGTTGTATATCTATGTATCTATCTCATGTATCTTTGTAGCTGATTTGTAAATTGTTGTAAACTGTTGTAACACTTAGATTCTTTGTAACTAAAAGTAACAGTGTGGTTTGGGGTAGTTAGTTTGTTTTACTTGTGAAACCTTTCGTAATTAACCACCCTCGAACCTTAGTCGACCCCATTGCCCAACATAGGCACTAGTCATAGTTGACTTAGGAAAAGGCTTGACTGTCATATAGATTAGACTTGTACTCTGCATTGCTGCTTGATCATCTTAGGCTAGTTTTCCCCCTTTGGCTTATAACAAATTGAAACTAACTCCTATAACACTTAACTCTAAAATTAACTTAGTAACTAGGGACAACCCCCCTTGGCTTCCCTAGGAGTAAGTCTAGAAGGAAGAAGTTCCAGTCAAGGTGACAGTGTGGGCTGGAACTTAGACATTGTGTCTCCGAGGGCACACTAAGTGAGTTGGACTTAGCTCACGTCTGCAAGTGTGCATTAGGACGGCAACAGGTTGTTCCGTGATTTTCCTCTTCAACTGATTAAAACTCTTCTCAGCCTCTTCTATCCAGTGAAAAGACTTGTGTCTTTTCTTCATTGTGTCCATCATCGGTGCACTAATTCCACTGAAATTCCTGATGAACTTCCAGTAAAAACTAGTCAATCCATGAAAACTTCTCACCTCAAATATGTTCTTCGGTGATGGCCAATTCTTGATAACTTCCACCTTATCTGGATCCATCCTCAATTTATGTGCCGAAATAACAAAGCCCAAATAGATGAGTTCTGTCTTCATGAATGAGTATTTCTTCATGTTTATCAGCAGGTTCTCTTGCTGTAATTTTTTCATCACTGTAGTTAAGTGTTTTAGATGCTCTGCCTCTGTTTTACTGAAGATCAGTATATCATCCAGATACACAATGAAAAATTCTCCGATGAACTCCTTCAAGACTTCGTTCATCAACCTCATGAATGTACTTGGTGCGTTTGTTAAACCAAACGGCATAACAAGCCATTCATACAACCCTTCGTTAGTCTTGAAGGCTGTTTTCCATTCATCACCTTCCGTCATACGGATCTGGTGATATCCACTTTTCAAATCAATCTTCGAAAAAATTTTTGCTCCACTTAAGCAATCCATCAGATCATCCATCCTTGGCAATGGAAACCTATACCTGATGGTTATCTTGTTAATTGCCCTTGAATCAGTACACATCCTCCAGCTTCCATCTTTCTTTGGACTGAGTACTGTCGGAACAACACATGGACTCAAGCTTTCTCTAACCAACCCTTTATCCAACAAATCCTGAACTTGTCTTTTGACCTCCTCATTCTCCTGCGGCGTCAATCTGTACGCTGCTTTGTTTGGTAAACTGGCTCCAGGTATGAGATCAATATGATGACTCACACTCCTGATTGGTGGCAACGAATGAGGTTGTTCGTCCACTACTATGTCAGCAAACCCTTCCAACAGTTCCTGAACCTCTTCTGGTAAATCATCTATCCTTGTGTTGGTTAAAACAATTGTTGGCTTCCTGACCACAATGAATTTTGGTTCCTCCTTCTTCTTGACCTCGTTAAGGAGTTCCTTCCCACTCATGAGAAGTACAGTGTTACTTACTTCAGGTTTCACTTCCTTATCTTTGATTGGAAGCAACATGTGAGTTCTCCCATTCTTTTCTAGGGTGTATGTGTTCATCCTCCCATCATGAATCACATTTCTGTCATATTGCCACGGTCTACCCAGCAATAAATGACAAACATCCATGGGAATAACATCGCAGAGTATCTTATCATGATATCCTCCTATCTTAAATTCAACTAAACATTGTTTAGTGACATTTACCTGATGTCCCTTTTGTAGCCATGAAACTCTATATGGACTTGGATGTTCAATCGTCTCCAGCTCCAGCTTTTCTACCATCTCCGTTGAAACGAGATTATCTGTGCTACCACTGTCCACAATGACCTTGCATACCCTGTCCTTGGTTTTGCAAGCAATCCGAAAAAGTCTGTTTCTTTGTACCGAACTCTCCACCTCCTTTTCTGGTGCTAAGAGAACTTTTCGCATCATTAGCGATCTTCCGCCTTCAACATCTTCTGCCTCAACATTTCGCCTTTGTGCTTTGGCGATGTGAGTCTCTCCACTCTCTTTCTTCTTGTCTGGACATTCATAAGATTTGTGTCCAGTCTTTCCACACGTGAAGCATTTTATTACTCCACCTCTTCCTCTTCCTCTACTTCTAGTACGAGGAAAAATATTATTATCAGCATAATCTCCTCTTTGTTCGGTATGCTGCCCTCTCTGTTCAGCATATTGCCCTCACTGTGAGGTTCCACCTCTTTCAGTTTGAGCCTGAGGTTTCTTCTAGTCCTCCTTGGGTTTTTGATTTTTATTTTGGACAACTGATTTGCCCCTGGCTTGACTTCTGCCTCGGTCTCTTTGACCCTGCTTTCGGCTCAGCTTCTCTTTAGCTTTTAGAGCCATTTGATAAGCATCTTCCACCGTTTGGATGGTTACCATGCTCATTTCATCCTGAATGTCATATCTCAGGCCATTCATGTACCTGGTAACTTTTTCATCATCGCTTTCTCGATGACCTGCCCTGATGTTCAGCCTGTAGAATTCTTCAGTGTATTCTTTCATTGTCATCAACTTTTGTCTCAGGTTCTGCATTCTCTTGAACAAAGTAATTTGATAATCTCTGGGGATGAATTTTGCCTTCATCTTCGCAATCATCCTATCCCAACTCTTGATTTTCTGCTTGCCTTTGCAGCGTCTATCAGCTTGTAGTTCATCCCACCATAATGCTGCATGCCCTTTCAACCTTGTGACGGCATGTCTGACTTTCTTGTCTTCCTCGACATCTTCATAGTCGAAATAAGTGTCCAGAGCTCTAATCCAGTCTAGAAGCTCTTCAACATCCAGGTTTCCTTCATAAACTGGGATGTCCATTTTTGCCCTGGCACCCATCCTTGCGACAGCTTTAATCAAGCGTTCATTTGCGGCATCTTTCGTTGAAACTTCTTCTTCTTCATGTTCAACTTCATTTTCACTTTCGGAATCACTAAGATCCCCAATACTGACTGTGCGTCTCTGTGTTGTCTCCATGTCCTCAAGTCTGGCGCGTAAATCACGCACTTCTCTTGCCATGGCTGGGTCAGGCACCTGTCTACCTCTTCTTCTTGGTATTTCCCTTTCCTCTGGCGGATCGAGTGTTTGCATGTCCCTTCTTCTTGGCGGCATGGTGAATTTTCCTTTTCCTTGCCACAGAAAGCAAAGAACCCTTTCTGGGCTCTGATACCAAACCTGACGCAGACGCACCCTCTGCCTCGGCAAAGGCCTCTGTGCTGACCTCCCGGTCTTAAGGATCATTCTAATTCCACCTTTGAGCCGAAGCGACTCTTTGATTCCTCCTTAGAATCTCTAATAAAATCAACCCAAAGGGCTTTTCTGCTCCTTACAGTCTTTAGGCCCGATCGCTTTTTCGTTCACAACAAAAAGATGAAATTTTGGGCTTCGGGGTTTCGCAATCCCCGATGTCGCAAACCTTTGTCTTCCCGATTTCCCGATCTCCGATATCCCGAGATGCATTAACTTCAGTTAACCCCCTAAGCTAGACTTTTGGTTCATACGACCTCCCCTTATATGACCACAGTCCTACCTCCTTTCGGGATTTCGGTTTTTCGGATGTCGAAATGTATTGGACTTCTTGTCCTCGGGATCCCCGATCCTCCGAATCCCGATATGACGTCAACTAGGAACCCCCTTCCGCCTTAAACACGATCAACGATCGTGATCGTCTACTAGACCAACGGTCCCTGATCTCCCTCGGGACTTCGGGGTTTCAAAAGCCGAAATGCATTTGCTCTCGGGGCTTCTGATCTCTCGAATTCGGATTTTTCGATATGATGACAGCTGGCCTCCCCCTGATGGAGCTTTCCACCTTATCGGGGTTTTGGACTTCGCGATTCCAAAATGTGTGAGCTTTCGGTCTTCAGGGTTCACGAAACGCCGAACCCCGAATTCTCGGATTTCCGCCACGCATCCCAAATGGACGGACGGTTCAGATCAAATCTCAGACTTCGCCTGATGTGAAGTAAAAAACGCTCACCTATGTGAGTCCCGGTGTCCAGATCTCCGAATTGGATGATCGCGCGACACGCGTCCTTCCTTTGATCAACGACTGCGATTCTTTCGCTGGTTCGGGGCTTATAAAGTCTCGAACTCTTGGTCTCTACACTTCCGAGATGCCGATGACTCCCGATCTCTGCCACGTGTCTCAACTGATGGGCGGTTCTGATCTATTTCGGGTTTTTGCCGTGGATTTACCCGATCTCTTGTCCACAGGACTTCCGATATTGCGATGCCTTTCGGGACCTTCACTCTGCCTGCGAGAGTTTAACCCTTGTGGAACTCTAGTCAGATCCTACAACTGACGGGTAACTAGGTGAGGATCCAACGGCTCACGATCTCCTGAGCTTGAAACTCTGGACATAGCCGTAACCTCCTTGCTTCTCTATCAGATTGGACGGCTGGCGGGATTTCGCTAATCCTCTACAAAGAATTTTGGCCGTTCATCTCTTTCCTTCGACGACTTAGCAGGTTCGAATCCTTCGGAGGTCTTCCACGACTTCCAGTCTCTCAAGAACCTCCTGCACGCACTCCTTGCGACAAACCTTCAATTTCTTCAGTGCTGAATTCCTTCAACTCCACGCACTCCTTGCAACGACAAATCCTTCAATAGCTTCTCAGGTTTCAAACCCTGGATTCAAGCTTGGTCTGTGCACACATTGCATGACTCCTGTGCCTAACTGCACCTTTGAGGAAAATGAAAACAAAAGCTATCCTGTCTGAGAATTCCAGAGACAAATCTCTGAATTCTTTGTCAATGCACACCTTGCTGACTATTCAACTGCACTCCTTGCAGGAATCCTTACTCAGACAGAGAAACAATTGAAACTCATTTCCATTTACCCTTTCCTCTCTCAGACTTCAAACATTTAACAAGAAATCATCCATACACAACATAGAAATCAAATGTATAACGGAAAGAGTAAAATTATGAACATACCATTCAACATACACATACAAGAAACAACTACAACGCCATGAATCTGAATTAAGACTTCTTCTATTAACTTAATCTCTGTACATGGGTGTTTTTCAATTACAGTTTCTCTGTTCCAGCTCTGTATGCTCTCTTCTCCTTCTTGGTAATGTTCCTCATTACTATGCTCTCAATTGGTATCCTCCTATGTTACAATTACACAATGAGGGTGTCTATATCCGTTTTCCCTCCACTCCTAAAACTATCTAATCAGAGAATTCAAAGCTACCTACTAACATAAATGCTTTCTACCTACTATGGACGAGAGCGGATTGCTCAAGGTCCTTTACAATATATAAGTACGCCTCTCCTTAACTATCACATTTAAGTTTGGCGCATCCAATCTTCAAATTTTTTTTAAACAATGTATCATGTGCTCAAAATGTGTTGCGTTTGCCCCATGCTCGCTTGATGTTGACGATGCTTCTGCATCACAAGCACCATCCCAAACGGAGAGGGGTCTAGCCCGTGAAAATTTAGGGCTTTACTCCTTTAATTAACCATTTTTTCATCGCTGAAATATCAGAGTTATCAGCTCAATTGGACGGTGGAAAAGTGTGCTAACAGGCCCTTAGGTAGTTAAGATTTTCTATGGATAGCTATATATTGAGTAGAAGGTTATGTAATGTTTTCTCAAGAATTGTTATTGTATTTGGAGCTTTTCTGTAGGAGGTTTCCCCCTTGAAGAGGCAAGTGGACATAGCTCTCTGTTTTCGATTATCAAGAGATCTTTCTCAAGGTTTATCTATTTTTTCTTGTGTTCTTTGGTTTTGCACTACATTTTATAAGATTGCTCTATACATTACTTTATTAGGGGGTTATAACATGCTTTATGTAGATTTTCCAGCCCTAATAACATACGAAAATAACCCTCTTAGATTGTTGTCATGACTCGATTAGCCCTAGGTTTTATTTGGCACTAATCCTCTACTCCAAGGATGCGCCCTCCAACTAGCTAACACACAAATTCTCCATGAAAGATGCTCCAAACTAGCTTGCACCCTCCATGAACAAGTGTGCCCTAGTTCTCTCCTTCAAACCCTCTCTTCTCACTTCTCTTCTCCTCACCCAACTCTCTCAAGCGATCAAGTGAACAATAGAGCCTCTCTTTTCCCTTTGCACCCCCTTTAGCCTTCCAAAGCCAAACCTAAAAGACTAATGGCTAAGATTAACTCTTGCCAAGTCTAATCAATGGGTGATATCTCATTTCATAAATCTCACTTGGAAACCCACTTTGCTCAGTTTCCATAGTTTGCTTTATGTTTCTTAATTTACCCACATTGTGAATTAATAGTCCTTTATGACTTAAGTTATAAATTTCACTTTTTGACTTAAGTGACAAATTTCACTTTTTGACTTAAGTGACTAAGTCAAAGTGAAATTAGATCATAAAGTAAAGGTACAAGGGTCAAACATTTCCCTTTTGTGTTTAGAGACTCACAAACACAAGGGGACCACTTCCCAAGGTATCCAAAACTCAACAATGTCAACTTTTAATTGGGGTTCGGGTTTGAAAACACTAGTTCAATCCCCTAATTCACTTTTTCAAAATGAGGGTTAAAAGACCAAAAATTTGATTATAAGGTAATATTAATACAACATGGCGATAATTTCCAAATTATAACGATAATCACTGAAATTATCTCGATAATTTCAAATGATTGGAATTATCACAATAAATACGATCAATATTATCTCCGAGTTGGGTTTTGGCGATAATATTGCGATAATTCTGATATTATCGTGATATGTTCAACACTGCTTAAAACCCTATCGCCTCCGCCTTCATTCGTGTAGCCTTCGCGTTGAAGTATGTAGCCTCGGCTCCGCCCTCCTGTAGGGTATAGCCTGTAGCTGTCATTGTTGATGTAGGACCTTCATCCTTGTACACCGCAGTCAAACCCTAGAGCCTATATGTTGTAACTTGATGCCGAGTCTGCGAGAGGGGAATCTGAATTGGTTGGCATTGTGTCCGTGAGAGGAAATGCAATGCCCGAGAGGAAAGTATGAACCAAAGGGTTTATTTGTAATTTTTTTAACTTTTAACCTTCCAAAAACTGAACCTCAACGAGCTTCAATGCGATACAACCAATACTAGGTGAATTTAATGGCGAACTTAAACGAATTAATTTGAAATCGCTTGAAGTTCGGCGAATTTCGAACTTGAAGGTTCAAATTTGCTGAACCCGGTAACTAAGCTCCCATATATGGCTGGTCTGTGAGGTATGGTGAAGTCTGGACCTTAGATGCTGTGCAAGGAGGCTTGCTGGTGAAGCTAAGGCTTGATTGTACTGACAAGTAGGATTGAAGTAGGAAACAAACAAACTGGAATTGACAAATGTAGGATGACTCCAACATGGGGCTGCAAGATGTTGGAACTCGGAAGACTGACTATTTCTACCAGTAATAATTTTCAATATAACAGGCACATGCGAGGGTAGATATCATTAATAGATGGAATTACAAATACACTGAGGATCAGAGAGCTACCCCATCTCATGTCCTTCAGTAACGCAACACATAGCTCCATTTTTATTATAACAACTATTGTTATTCCTTTTTAGAAGTCTGTAATTGAGCAACATGCCATCTATAGCTTTTTTGCTTATAAAGGTGTTGTAATTTAAAAAACAAATACTTATATTTACAAAAATATTTACATCAAGAGAAAACAAAAAGAGGAAGGGTATATACAATGGTATTTACATTCTCTTCCTTGAAGCAACAGGCACGCCAATAAAATCTGAATAGGCACCAGAGTATAAAGGTGCTGTAATTAAATTGACAATAAAATTTTACTTATAAAGAGCTAATAAACCCTTTTGGAATAATTTTATCTGGACGTAGCCGTGGAGAATTCGATTGAGGGAGTGAACTATGGAGTTGCAAGAAAAATATCAGTAGAATATTTCTGTTTTCTCTTGTTGTTTACCTGTAAAGGCAGAAGGCAAATGTTGGAGGAGTACATTGCTAGTCCAACTCTGTACATCAGAATATCTTATCCTTGCATCTTAAGCTATTGATATAGAATTGAATGTAGTATGTAGACCACTATTATAGAATCTGATTCGTCTTGTTAACAAGTTGTGAACATACAGGGTCATAGGTTCTACATGGTGTTTAACAACCTCGTAGAAGTTTGACAATTTAGAATTTGTCTCATAGATTTTAAATGGAATTGAATTCTCCATTAGCGTTGTGGTAATGCACCGATTACACTACCAGAAAGATTTTTGATTTTTTATGCTGGAAAGTTCACCACAGAAAATGAAATTACAGGCGGAATCTAGAACACAATTATAGTAGCTACATTAACATTGTATTAGTAGGTTATGGATTTGAGAGAAACTGACATTTTATCATATTTGGATTGCCTATTTGACCTTAAAAGTTAGATATTTGATACAGATTCCTTGTCTCAAGCTTTTTTCTATTTAGCCCTTTGTCTAAATGTACATTTACTGTTATAAGCTCGTTTTCAACAAGATAGGTTTCAGGAAACTCATCCTGTTTGAAAATATTGTTGTTATAAGTTGAGTTTCTTTTCAATGGAGGCATATTCGTTTTTTGTACCATATGAACATCTATAATCTTATTCTGACAGGATAGGTTTAATGCAAACATTCTAACAGTAAATTTGTTTATATATGATAAAGTTCCTTTGTAGGGTGGCCAATGTGCTTTCGGATTACCTTGGAGGTTTAAATGAGGATCTCATAAAAGACAACTTTGTTATTGTATATCAGGTATCTTTCGAATTCAGCATGGTTGAAATCTTTATTTCAGTATTTATAAGATTCGCTATTAACATTCGGCTTTGGAATAAATGGCAAGGTGTATATAATCCTACTAATGTTGATTGATTACTGCCCCAGTTTTTGTCAGCTCTTAAGTATGGACTCTTAGTGAGTGTTGCCCCTCATATACATATGAGTGACAATTATATTTTTAGGGGTGACTTACAGGAAGTTTTTTGGCTTGAGGATGGTTGAGCATAGTGTCTCCTTGAAGGATCATATGGTGCTCTTGGTGGTCTTACATGCTCATTTGATGTTGGTTGCCTTTGTTGATGGTGTTAGTTCCTTGCTTCATGGTCCATTGCATATTTTTATGAAGGCTTGGTTATGGCATTGTTGGATTGATGGTGTTAGTTCCTTGCCTCATGGTCCATTGCATATTTTTATGAAGGCTTGGTAATGGCATTGTTGGATTGATGAGAGTGAGGCTCTTGAGAAGAAGTGCCCAAGTGTTTTCCTAAGATGGTGATTAATAAGAACACATGTTATGAAAAAAGGAAAGACAACATTAAAAGAGATTGTGTTATACAAGGGGCCACCCAGTTTATACTTTAAACATGGTGAAGGAAAAAGTTAACACAATCATATCATGAGGCCAGCCTCTTGTTAATTTATACGATGGCTAAAGGAGCATGATGCCATGATCATAAAGTTATATTTCAAAAAAGGGGACACTCCCTATCTTATATCCTAGCTCAAGTTTATATAACATGGTGAAAGGGAGCCGTTGCTTCCATAAAGGTGACGTCATCACATATTATTTGAGAGGGGCATTGTGAGTCATAATGTGGAATCCCCCTTTGAAGTCAAATGACGTATTTTTAAAGGGGCTATTTATATGCTTTATTTGGCAGCTGTTTTTGAAAGGGTTGACGTGGAGTTAATGGAGTCGCCATCCCTCATGGGGCCAACCCCATCTCTTACCCACTCGTTACATTGTTTGGACATGGGAGAGTTATGGGCCGTAACTAAAAAATTTATGCACTTTTCTGAGCAATTTCGTACAGTTCCATATGGATTTTGTACAATTCCGTACAACTTCACTGTTGTATCGTACGATTGTTCTGTATGACCTCTGGAGTTGATGGCTGAAAACGACTGAAAAATCGCTGTATGGTGGCTGAAAATTAAAAAATAAACAATTGACCTTGCTTCGAAAAAAAATGAAATAGCACTTGGTTTCAATGAAACCCTTTTGGCTCTTCAATGTGCGACACTTGCGATCCCTCGATCCATCTCTGTCGGCAACAATTCCTAGGTCTTCACGCTCACACAAACTTTATGGCACCTAAACTATTGAAGTCGCAAGAGTGTAAACCTTGTCTTTCAAAGGCCTGAGATTCTTGATACGACTTCTAGAACACTGGGCTATGATACCATATTACGGAAGTTGAGCACAGAAAGAAACCAAGATAACTTGAAGCAGTTCTCCGTATTGTATGTTAATAGAGAAAGCGAAAACTTTCTTATATAGGGCTACAATCAAGTCGAGTCAATCCGCTTTATGAATGTGGGATAAACTGATAAAGTGAAATAAGACATAAAAGCATAGACTAACCTAAAGTCGAATTGACTTAATTAATGCCTAAGTCTAATATCTAGTTGACCATTATAAACTAACATTTATTTTAGCGGCTATCTAGGTAACTCCAACGTGCAAGGGAAGAATACCAAGTTAGCACCTAATTGAGGTCAAGCAATCACTGAGCAAGTTGTCTCCACTGTGCAAATCCATCATGGATCACTTCCCATGCGCAAATCCATCATGGACCATCTAGTGGTTGAACATATACCATGTACCCCATAACTCATGAAGCAACCCAAACATGGTGGAAATATTTTCAGAGTAACCCCAAAAGCTAACACTCCTTCTTTATGAGGAAAGTGTTTACACTGACAATTGTCGACTCCCTCTGCAACTCCACCACACTTGCTACCTGCAAATCTGTACTGGTTGCGGTCCCAAAGTTAACCATTTTTACTTGTAAAGAAATTGTTAGCCATGTTATCAAAGCATCTCGATCCTCCAAAGAATGGTGACCACCTATGAATTTGAAGGAACATAACCCTTGAGCAAAAGTAACTTGCCAAACTCCATCATCCTCCAAGTCAACATCATGGGCCAAAATCAATGGACACCACATTATAAGATGTTCAGGACATTCTGTAAAGATAAACATATCTCCATAGAAGATCAAGACAAGTGGGTCACAACTATCAAAGGCACAAAGATAAAAATCTACACAAGTCAACTCCCCGATCCTGGAATGCAAAGCTCATGGTATAGGAAACAATCTATGCAAAGTCATAAACAATCTGTCATCACGAGAATCCCTCTCATGCACCCCCAATCCTCCGACAAGTGAAACAACCTGAGCTAGGTGACTCCCTCATCTCGAGAGAATCTTGAAGGAAAAGTAACATCATGGGAAACTCCCTCTATCTAAAGAATCCATCAACCTAGTGCCTATACTCTCCAATACTCCCATCAATTGCAAACCTAGAATCAATCTCAACACCATCCTCCATCAAGGTATCACACCTCTCCTCCTCTGAACAATTGGATGACTCACGTATGGAAGAAACCAATGCAGTGTGACTAGCATATCTCCTAGGAGGTACACTCACCCTTATTGAAGATATGAACACTCTTGCATGCTCCCGAGCCTCCTGAAGACTAGAAGACTCATCTAGCTTCTCACTGGAATGTACATGTGCCATTGGATTAGAAAGTAACTTGCAAAGGCCAACCCCTCTCACCCCTCTA
>ML831224.1:88689-99132 GCA_009831015.1 Picea engelmannii
TGATGCCTTGTCAATCCATCAAGGCTCCTTCTATGAAAGTCCTGCATTTTAAGATGCCTTGCTTTTGCCTTTTTCCAATCAGATTTGTGTGCATAGCTATCTCCATGGTCTATTTAGTATTTTATAATCATGCTACCCAAAAATATGCTTCTTATCCTATTGGATAAGCACTCGGGAAAAAGTATGCCCCTCTAAAATATCATTTTTCCATATGGTTATCTCCCCATGCCAAATGTCCATTCATTAGTAGGAATAACTCTCCATGCCAAATATGCCATGAATGCTGAAATTGTCATTCTTGATATTATCCGTATCTTAGGCTAATAATAGTCCAGACTGCACGCTTCTGTTTCAATGTCTGTTCCATAGAATTCCCTTTTGGTTCCAATGCTTTGCCCAAATCCCTTGTGCAGTTCTGTCCTTGCCAAACTTGTGACTTGACTGCAAATCCAACAACGTAACAAGTTAAACAAAGAATCATAATAAAATATTTTATTTGAAATGAAAGTTGAATCTGTTTTCTTGGTGGAGGATTCTTGTTTCCTTATGTTGTTTTAGATATATTGGTTTGCTAACATAGTAGAATATTGTTGTTTTGATTTGTTGACTTATGACTCAAGTTTACTTTTATGAGTAGTCTTCATGCTTAAGCTCTTTTATGTTGATTGGGACTAACTTCTGGAGGTGTTTATGTATCTAGGAGTTCTCTTTTTGTTTTATTTGATATTTTGTGCATTTAACTCATTCTCAATGTAACTATTATTGTTCACTGGGTTTTCAGCTTTTGGATGAGATGATGGATAGTGGATTTCCTTTAACTACAGAACCCAATATTTTGAAGGATATGATTGCACCACCAAATATTGTCAGTAGAATGTTAAGTGTTGTGACTGGGGGTTCTTCAAGTGTGAGCAATACTCTTCCAGGTGCCACTGCATCTAATGTTCCATGGCGTGCAAGTGACCTGAAGCACTCAAACAACGAAGTTTATGTTGACCTTGTAGAGGAAATTGATGCCATTATCAACAGGTATTTACTATTTTGTATATCATCTCGCTGCGCATATCCAGAATTTCTAACACAGTTTTTCCTAAAACATTCTACTGCTTTGTGAATCTTATTTGTTCATATGGTTTGATGTATTAACATAGAGAATTGGCACTCATTTGCCCTTACAAAATCTAGTTAAGAACACTGGTTGCCAAAAAACAATTGTATAATTAGAAACTGAAGCAATGTTACACTAAATTGGATAATGTTTACCATAACTAAACAAATAAATCTAACTCTAATCATCTATATAGGCATTGTTTGATGTTTGTGAGAACATTTCAAGCAGATCCTCTTGCTATATGTAAGGAGATGCTCAAAAAAGGATTTGCTTTTGTGAACAAGATACTTGTACCTTACTGTAATGTCCTAAACACTGTTTGAACTTTGGACACAATCTTCTTACTGTTGTCACAATATGAAGGTTTGGGGTG
This sequence comes from Picea engelmannii, assembly GCA_009831015.1. Classification (NCBI taxonomy): domain Eukaryota; kingdom Viridiplantae; phylum Streptophyta; class Pinopsida; order Pinales; family Pinaceae; genus Picea; species Picea engelmannii. The sequence continues at coordinate 90,174 of ML831224.1, forward strand.
TTATCTTCCTGTCAAATGTTTAGGCTATAATAGTTTTTTTGTTTTCTGTTAAACCCTTCCTTTTGAACTGCTGATAACTGGAAATAGTTTGTGAGTGTTATGAGTGGTTTATATGCTGTTCAGAACTCTCAGAGATTTCCTTTTTACACAGTAAAGATTTGTAAAGGCAAACTGATATAAAAAGAACAGCAGAGATTTACTTGTCTCTATTCCATTATAAAACAATACAACAGTGGCAATACTCACAGATTTCCTTTGTGAAAGCAAGTGTGGAATGGCCGTAGATGGCTGTCTAAAATGCTCACAAGATAACACTGAATACACTCCCCAAAATCAGCGCTTTCCCACTGCATACTTGTTGATTTTTCTATGAGCAAGATTAAGCATGAAGTTCATTCATTTTTAGCATTTGTCTTAACCATAACCAATAATGTTGCAGCAACCGAGATCACAAGAAGAAACACCATGCACAAGAACACAAGAAGTATCTTGGGAAACCCTTCTCAACAAGGGAAGAAAACCCAGCGAAATCCTTTGCTATATTCTTCAAGAGAAAGACCTTTACCACAAATAAGACCTAGCACACAAGAGGGTGCTCAAACCCTAGAAGACTAGCGCCCAAGAGAGGTGCACACTTTTCCCAAGAAGATTTACTCGCTGAAATTTCCAAACTCACATGAAAGATATGATTCCTCAATGGGGAATTTACCTTTACTTATACTAGATTGAACCTGTCAACAGAAGTGTCTATTGGCACAACAGGGCCGACCTCTCTATCTTATAATATAATTAATATTAACCAGATTAATTATCTTTTACATTAATTACCAGTCACATTAAGGTGGGGCCGACCTGTACCCTTTACATTACAATTAGGGTTACATGTAGGTCTGACTCTTGAACAATATAGCAAGGGATCTTATACACCCACTAGTGCTCATCCAGTAGGGGCACATTCATATGGATGTCCATATCTCTGACTCACTGCATTACATAGAAGAACCACTTCTTCACTAGTGTTTAGCCACTAGGATTACGTTCACCTGTGCTCGTCCACAAGCACGTCCACTCAACAGATCTTCTTTCCCATTGCATTACATAGGAGAGTCATCTGGAGTTTCTCATCAACTCTCTGCTCAGAGGAGGCTAATACATCATCTTCATTCCTGTTCTCATGACGATGCAACCAACACTTTGGGATTTCACACGTTCACCTTGTGCTCAACTACATGTATGTCCAACTCTGTCGATCTCCTTTCTCACTGCGTTACACAGGAGAATCATCTGGAGTTCTTCTCAACTCTCTGTAAGGAGGAGGCCATCTCTACGTTCCAACTCTGTCTCAGATAGGAACCACACACCCCTCTTAGGGGCTTTTTCTCAGGTTTGTAAGCTGGAGAATGTTTCACGTAGCTGCAATCATCAACACTCCCTCTCAACTAGGGAGGCATTTTCCACCAGGCCAAGTCTCTCACGGAAATACTCGAACTTTGTCTTGGCAAGTGGTTTGGTGAAGATATTTGCGATTTGTTCATGAGTAGGAAGATACTGCACGTGTACTGTCTTCCTTTGCACCATGTCTTTGATATAGTGATACTTTATTTCAATGTGTTTCGATCTGTCATGAAACACCGGGTTCTCAAAGATCTTTACACAGCTCTGGTTATCACAATGAGTAGTAGTAGGATCCATCTCATGATCGAACAAGTCAGTCAGAAGTTTGCGAAGCCACACTACTTCACGGACTGCTACACTCAATGCAATGTACTCTACCTTTGCGGTGCTTAATGCCACAGAGCTTTGTTTTCTGCTACACCAGGAAACCATGGAAGAACCTAAAGTGAAGCAACAAATGAAGGTGCTTTTTCTGTCTACTGAACTTCCTTCCCAATCTGCATCGGCATATCCTTATAGGCTCAAGTCGACACTGGAGGCATATCTCAGGCCATAACCAATTGTACCTCATAAGTATCTCAATACATGTTTTGTTGCTATCCAGTGTGTTTGTCTTGATTGGCTCATAAACTGGCTAAGCACATTTACTGCATAGAAAATGTCCGGTCTGGTGTTAACCATATACATCAGTGATCCAATCAATTGTCAATATAAGTGTGGATCTACATCTCCTGAATTAGTATCACTCATTTTCTTCAAATCCATAACCATTGGAGTGGGCATGGATTTGCATTCTATCATGCCGAACTTTTTCAGTATCTCCATAGTATATTTTCCTTGACTCGGGGAAATCTCATCTGTTCTCTGCCATACTTCTAGTCCCAAGAAGTAGTGCATCAAGCCCAAGTCCTTCATTTCAAATTTAGTAGTTAATGCTTGTTTGCATTCAACAATGAGTCTTTCCGAACTGGTGAGGAAAATGTCGTCCACATATAGACCATATAGGGCTCTCTTCAACCTGCATACGTGAGATATTTTGTTGTGTACAACGAATCCTTCTGGCTCCTCAATATAAACTTCTTCCTCAATTTCACCATTGAGAAAGGTTTTTTTTACATCCATCTGATGTAGCTTCCAACCCATGGAAGCAGCTAGTGCAATGATAGATCGGATGGAGGTGTATCGGGCTACTGGTGCAAAAGTCTCGTCATAGTCCACTCCCTCTATTTGTGAAAACCCTCTGGCCACAAATCTTGCTTTGTATTTTTCGATGCTTCCATCAACAACATGCTTGATTTTATAAATCCATTTGGAAGTTGTTAAGGTTTAAGCTATTATTAGAGTTCTTTGCATTTCACTAGATAACAATAGCATAAGATAGGATCACTAAGAAATACACAATCACAAGAGACACATCATTTATCCTGGGAAGCCCTCACGGGGGAGAAAACCTAGCAAAAACTTCCTTATTATAGATAGCCAATACAATGCCAAGAGATAACTCAAACAAATACAGAAAGTCCTCTACCAAGAATGCGCCTCTCTCTCTCTCTCTTCTCCAATTGCAACTCCGAAACTTGCTCCTCAATGAACAAGTGAGTGTATGTCTAAATGAGGCGCTAGCCTCCTTATTTATACAACTCTGGCTCGTGTGGACGGAGGTGTCTCTTCACTGGCAGGGTTGAATTCTTCTTCTGGGTGGTTATAACCACCTTTAATATATTCTGGGGCCTCTTTAATATATTCTGGGGCCGACTTCTTATTCTGCCTATTACAATTATATTTTGACCAATCCGCAAAAGGGGATTTGGTCTTTTACAATACCCGACATGATCAATCCGCAAGAGGGGATTGATCTAATGAATAATACATCAATAATAATTAGAATACACTTTGCAGTTACATTATTTCAACACTCCCCCTTAACAAGAAGGGTATATACAACAACATCAGGCGAGAGAGAGGGCAACATCATCAACGACATCAGGTGAGTGAGAGGACAACATTATCAACAACATCTTGGAACATTGACTGGCATATCTATAAATCATCGGAAGTTTTTTCTCATCATCAACACAACATGGAGTTGGAGTAGCATCATCATCCTCATCGGCATGAGGCTAAGGTAACGTCATTATCATCATCTTCAACATTAAAGATGAAAATAATATCATCATCATCATCTTCAACAAGGACTCAGGAGCTGAAGTGGCATCATCATCATCATCTTCAACAAGAGGCTGAAGTGGCATCATCATCATCAACTGCATCAACATGGATTAGTATAACACTAATACATCATCATCATCAATAACAACACAAGGCTGATACAACATCAAGAGCAACAATATCACAACACAAAGGCTGGCACATCATCACAGCACGAGGCTGGCATGTCATCAGCACGAGGCTGGTATCACAACACTTAAGCTGGCAACACATCATCGCAGCACGAGGCTGGCACATCATCACAGCATGAGGCTGGCTCATCATCACAGCATGAGGCTGGCTCATCATCACAACACAAGGCTGACACACTACACAACAATTAAGCTGGAATCACAACACAACAATTAAGCTGGAATCACAATACTAGACTGGCTTTACGTCACAACAATTACGTTGGAAGCATAGTACTAGGTTGGCATATCTCAACACAACAGTTAAGCTGGAAGCACAGTACTAGACTAGCTTTACGTCACAACAATTAAGCTGGAAGCACAATACTAGGCTGGCATATCTCAACACAACAATTAAGCTGGAAGCACAGTACTAGATTGGCTTTACGTCACAACAATTAAGCTGGAAGCACAGTACTAGGCTGGAATATCTCAACACAACAATTAAGTTGGAAGCACAGTACTAGACTGGCTTTACGTCACAACAATTAAGCTGGAAGCACAGTACTAGGCTGGCATATCTCAACACAATAATTAAGTTGGAAGCACAGTACTAGACTGGCTTTACGTCACAACAATTAAGCTGGAAGCACAGTACTAGGCTGGCATATCTCAACACAACAATTAAGCTGGAAGCATAGTACTAGACTGGCTTTTCGTCATAGCAATTAAACTGGAAGCACAGTACTAGACTAGCTTTACGTCACAGCAGTTAAGCTGGAAGCACAGTACTAGGCTGGCATATCTCAACACAACAACTAAGCTGGAAGCACAATACTAGACTGGCTTTATGTCTCAACAATACTCCCCCTTTCGAGGGAGGTCCTTTCGGACTATACCAAGATTATCTCGAAAGTACTCAAACTTTACACGAAATAGAGGCTTGGTCAACACATCGGGAACTTGTTCATCCGTGCTAACATATTGGAGCTTTATGGTTCCTCTCTGCACCATGTCACGAATGTAATGGTATTGGATCTCTATGAGTTTCGACTTATCATGAAATATAGGATTCTCTGTCATCTTTATGCAGCTCTGATTATCACATAGGATCGTGGTTGCTTCCATCTCTAGGTCGAATAGACCAGTCAATAACTTACGAAGCCATATAGCTTCGCAGCTGGCAGAACACGCAACAATGTATTCTGCTTCTGCTGTATTGAGAGCAATGCTGGATTGCTTCCTACTCTGCCATGAGATCATGGCTGATCCTAAACTGAAACAACATCCTGAAGTGCTCTTCTCGTCAGAGACACTTCCAACGCAATCTAAATCAGTGTACCCACTAAGTGTGAAGTCATGACCTCCATCATAGCTGAGACCACAATCTAATGTACCTTTAAGGTACCTCATCACATGTTTTGCAACAACTAGGTGAACATGTCTGGGTTCTACCAGAAACTGACTCAAGGTGTTCACGGAAAAACAAATATCCGGTCTGGTGTTCGTCAGGTACATCAACGGTCCAATGATCTGTCTATACAGTGTGGTATCAGTCAATTCTGACGAAGTGTCGACCAATAGCTTCAGCTTCGTTTCCATGGGTGTATTCATGGACTTGCACTCCAACATGTCGAATCTCTTCAGGATTTCGACTGCATACTTCCCTTGGTTAAGGAAGATTCTCTTTGGACTCTACCATACCTCAAGACCTAAGAAATAATGCATTAGGCCAAGGTCTTTCATCTCAAATTTTGAAGCGAGCTTCTTCTTACATTCAGTGATGAGCTTTTCTTCTCTAGTTAAGAATAAGTCATCCACATACAACAACAATATCACCGACCCATTATTCATAACCTTGAAGTAGAGGTTTTTACTCTTGGTAAAGCCCAAGCTCGTCAGGAAACTGTCAATTTTGCCATATCAAGCTCTAGGAGCTTGCTTCAACACGTACATATCCTTCTTCAACGTGAGTCTTTCTATCTTCAAATCAATTTTTCTTATTACATTGTACCAATCTGGTACACTTGCTCAGCTGCAACTCAATCTGCACAATCATGTGCTAGCTCTATGTGCTTTCTGCAAGGCACTATCTGTCTCACTAATTGAGAGTATGTCCTCTACTCTCTCTTCAACTGTTCCTTCTGGAATTTGGGACTCTGCACCTGTAGCTGCTCTGAGGCTGAGAATGACTTCTTCGTTCTCACTGTGGCTGCTAACATCTGAGAGTAACTCCTCTTATTTTATCACGACAACAGTTTCATCTGAATCTAAGAGTGGCTCAATAACTGATACTGAGGATAGCTCTTCTTCTTTCATGGGGGTAATGCTATCATAGTCATGTCTCCATGACCCAACTGATGTATTGCATCAACTGCCACTCAGTTTTAAATATGGGGATTGCTCCCCCTGCATCTCATACTATATATGAATCATTGTTGTTCTGGTTGTCTTCATAAATACTGGAACTATTTCTTCAATAAGTGTCTTGTCATAGTCTTCTCTCTTTTGCTGGGAGAATCCTCTGGACATACATCAGGCTTTGTACATCTGCAACATGTTTGATCTGTATAGACCAATATTGGAAGTCAATATTGACTTCTTTTCTCATAGAAGAATCCATATCCTAGTCTTTCTGACTGACTTCCTTCTTTGTCACTGAAACAAGGGAATCTTCCTAGAGATTTCATATCTCCTAGGAGTCTCTGAAGTTACGATCTAGTCTTCTCACGACATCTGTCTTCCAGTCCTGGAAGTTGTCTCTTCATCTGATCCTTTTTGAGATCAGGCTTAGTCTTGATTTCTTCTGAGTCTACACGGACTTCATCATCTCTTACAGGTTATACTTGGTGTTGCATACCAAGTCTAAATATGGAAGACAAAGTCAGGCTTCAAACGAGATTTGCTTCCCATTCTAATGTTCAGTCATCTTTGGAGCCTTCTGCTCCTTTCAGTCGATCTTCATATGAGATATTCTGAATTTCAAGAGATAGCTTCTTCTTCATCTTCTTTGGTGCATGAGTGTATATGGTCATGTACATAGTTTTCTTCATGTCTCATATAATATCTTGCCTTCTGCAACCTTCACTATAGCTTTCTCAGGGTTATCACCTGTGACCTGAAACAAGGTCAACAAAACAACAAGAAAGAATAATATCCTTTTGATAATAATAGATAAAGCAATAGCACAAATAATCGTCACAGTAGCTCCTTTAGAGCTATCACTCATGGCTTGTCTGAAGCAAGGATCAAAAGTAAGAGATACACTATGAAATGAGGTCAAAACTCTTATAGTGTTGTAATCGAACATTCCTCCATGGCAACCTGGAACTAACACACGAGGTTTCTCCTAGAGGAAGTGTTAGTTGTATCAGGCAAATGATTACATTAAGTATTTACCTCTATATGCTCACATGCTATCAAGTATAATACTTCACAAAGACTGCTATCTCAACTATAGTGGTTACTTGTAAAGGGGTAGTCATAAACTTGTCATGTGTACCTTTGAATCTTATCAACTTGATTGATCAAACCTAGAGCCTTGTCCTCAAGAATGAGTGTGCTTGCTTTTCTTCCAAGTCTCCTTCACTCAAGATGACAAGTGCTTTCTTCAACTTGTCTTCTGTACTAAGACAATATGCTATCTTGACAGAAGGTTGGGTTAGAGGATAAACTCTATGATCTCAACTTTTAATCCATCTAATACCTTGACTCAGATTTTGATCAAAGGTTAGAATTATGGTCATAGCTACAACATGCAACACTGGTCAAAATAATGTCATAACAAATAGATGCATATCAGAATAATCACACCTGGGTTGAATTATTCCTCTGAATGTGTTGGATCTTGAGATCCTTCTGGATCTATGGCAAGAGATCCCTTCTCTTGCGAATACCCTTTAAAGCTTAACTGTTTAAACATGTGTGAGTACATACCTTTGACGACACTTGCAGGTAGAGGCACCATCTGGTAGCAGCGGTAATGATCACCAACTCTTAAGAACTTCAAGGGTGACTGCAACTGGTACTACGGTTGCAACAACAACTGATACTGCAATTGCAATTGGTATTGCAACTGGTTCTGAGACTGCAACTGCAACTTAAGGTTTTATGAGGAAACCCTAATTTTTGAAACTTCAAATTTTGAAATTCTGATCCAGGGGATAGATGCGCTGAGCTGAGGCGAGTAAGCTGGTGTAGTCAGATTTATGAAAATCCAACTTTTACCCCTTCAAACTTGATTATAAGATTTCTGGACTGGTGCTTCTGGTTTTTCTAGTACCTCTGGTGCTCTGTTACTTTTGGTACTTTGTGAAACTAGGGTTTCACTTTTCGGGAGATCTAGCCACTGAGAAGTTGCTCTGAGGATGCCAAAGTGATCCTTGCGGAAGGGCACACTTTTCTAGATGGTTTTGGGGCTGAAATACTTCATCAACAAAAAGCCCTAATTTGCATGTACGACAACAGTGACGTTTTTCACTTTGTCTTGTGAAAGATGCTCTCTTCAGCTTAGCTCTGATTCCATGTTAAGTTTTAAGCTATTATTAGATTTCTTTGCATTTCACTAGATAACAATAGCATAAGATAGGATCACTGAGAAATACACAATCACAAGAGACACATCATTTATCCTGGGAAACCCTCATGGGGGAGAAAACCCAGCAAAAACTTCCTTATTATAGATAGCCAATACAATGCCAAGAGATAAGTCAAACAAATACAGAAAGTCGTTTCCCAAGAATGCGCTTCTCTCTCTCTCTCTCTCTTCTCCAACTGCAGCTCCGAAACTTGCTCCTCAATGAACAAGTGAGTGTATGTCTAAATGAGGCGCTAGCCTCCTTATTTATACAACTCTGGCACGTGTGGATGGAGGTGTCTCTTCATTGGTAGGGTCGACTTCTTCTTCTGGGTGGTTATAACCACCTTTAATATATTCTGGGGCCGACTTCTTATTTTGCCTATTACAATTATGTTTTGACCAATCCGCAAAAGGGGATTTGGTCTTTTACAATAGCTGACATGATCAATCTGCAAGAGGGGATTGATCTAATGAATAATACATCAATAATAATTAGAATACAGTTTGCAGTTACATTATTTCAACAGAAGTCACTACAAAATTTCCCTCTAGTCTTGGAACAACATCCCATTCATCATTTTTTAGTATAGATTGGTATTCTTCAGTCATGGCATCTTGCCATACTTGTTCACCTGAAGCTTCTCCA
>ML831225.1:37339-53076 GCA_009831015.1 Picea engelmannii
ATGGTGAGCCTCAATTTTGAGCTATTTGATAGCATGAGAGGACTGAACAGGTGAGTGTACAAGGGAATTTTGAGCATTTGGATTTACAGGTGGAGGAGGAGGAGACATTGACAAGTTGGGCCAACCACGATGGTGGGAGACTGCCAGATGAACAATCTCCTGCCATCCATCATTTTCGGGAACTTCTGGTTGCATAGATATATGGGGAGGCATAGGGATAATAGGAACATTTTGGGGTTGGAAGGGAGGCCTCTCTGGTCTAGGATGAATTATCCCTTGCCTAATCCAATTGAAGAACCCATCTTGAAAAAGATGGCTCAACTCATGAGGATCAATATCAAAATGAATTGAGAATCTGGGCCTTCTGTTCCAGTTACCTCTTCCCCTATTGTTTCTTCTGTGACTGCCTCTATTGAAGAAACTCATCCTACATGCAACAATTTATTAGCAACTAGCCCTTAACATACCACACATGATATTCTCTTTATATGAAACAAAGTTTGGCTCAGAAATTGACATAAGACCCATGTAATTCAATCCATAAAATTTATTTAATAATTTCCAAATGAGAAGGGGGCGAAATAGGGTTCATGGGATATCTGGGGGAATTGTAATGAGAGAAAAAGTGATATCATGACAGGGAGTAAGAACACAAGTACTGCTCAACAATTCATAATAACTGACTGTGCAATCAATACCAAAATATATCAGTTGCCACCTATTTTTGTGTCATCTTTTACCACTGCCATACAAAGTTTTTAATTTATATTTTAGAGAACATGGCATGCAAAATGAAATTGGGATCATAAGGGGGGTATAAAGAACGAAAAAGTGAGAGTATGAGAGGGAATAATACAGATATTGTCCATAGAAAATAAATTAAATCAAACAACAACCATAACTCTGTCCAGATCATAATCCAATAATAATCCATTCTAAAACCAAAATCATTTAATTGTTCCTTATTTACAGACAAAATGCTTGTTATCTTCAATAAAAAACAATTCAATTGCCCATAATTCTTCAATTATATCAATATGTGCATCTTATACCATATATATGCAACATCACATTAACATCGTTTCCAACATCGTAACCATTCTAACCACAGTCCTGCATGCTCCAATGCTAACTTTTTTATTTTAAAACATAACATAATATGCACAATGATTCCAATTATCTATATCCAATATTCATCCTTTGCAATCAAATAATAATAGACCCAATACTAACCACCAACAATCGACTTTCCAAAACTGACTGACATAATCCATTGTCATCAAAAAAATAATCGGGCCTGATTTAATCACACACAGGTCTTCAACAATATAATAAACACTAATCCCGATTCAAAAGAAAAATTTCATCAAAGAACATATAGCCTCGACCATGAGATCCATGTACATTAAACATGTACAAACTTCCCTTTAAAAGAAATGCCTAATAAAATACAAATCCATATAATGCACAAGGAGAAGAGAACCATATCACACACATGTGCCTTTTAAACTTAAATGGGACCAAAATCGTGTTAGGGTTTAACACAACAATGGAGAGAATAACAATAAATCGACCAAATGGAAAGTCCTCGGGGCTGTAGATAACCCATGACCCTTTTCTTTTTCAACAAATTTATCACAAAGATGTAATAACAGAGGCTCGATCAGGAGATGATCTTTGAAACCAGAGATATCTCATGTTCCTTTTTAAAACTTTTATTGTAGAGAGAGGTAACGAGAGTTTGCTTAATCTTCTAAAACATAGAGAGCTCGTAACCCTTTTACCTCTTAAAATAAGTTATCACAGAGAAGCAACCACATGTAATCAATACGAGTCTTGGAAGAACAAAGAGCTTGTGCTCTTTTGAAAACACCACAATTGTTTAACTCATAACCCAAAAACTTGATAGTAACCCTTTTACCTCTTAAAATAAGTTATCATAGAGAAGCAACCACATGTAATCAATACGAGTCTTGGAAGAACAGAGAGCCTATGCTCTTTTGAAAACACCACAATTATTTAACTCATAACCCAAAAACTTGATAGTGAGGGTAATAAACATAGCAGTCATCCACCTCCAACTATAACAAGAGAGGCAAATTCTTATAACCACTATGGAAAGAATGCCAGAGCACAACCCGTGGCCACTCAAAACATATACAGGCTTCCATTTAATATTATGGGCAATACAAATATTCGACTATGCAACTCTTTCAACAATAGTGACAGTGAAGTAAAGGCCATAACAAATGATAACTCAGGGCTTGACCGGAAAAATTAAGAACAATGCAATTCCCAATAGTTGCATTGCAACCTGGAGGAACGAATCAACAAAAATCGAGATGAAAAGGGGTGACAACCACTAACCTAGACTGGTGGTAAAAACCCGTGCAATAAAAACTCAGAGCTTGTTACCCATTGTCATCATTTTTCACAGAGAACTAGAATAAAAACCCATGCTGACCAACATTTCTTTTTAAACCAATAACTAATGCACAAGATTTACAAAGAAATAACACCCATTTATTTCTTTTAAAATGCCAACATTCCACAGTAATCACAGAGAAAACCATAAACACAACATTGATATAGAGTCGAAACTCAAGAAAAACATAGGCCTCATGCAATCTTGAGCCAACAAATCGATTCATAATACGGAGGGACCATCATGGATGGAAAGTAAAGGAGCCATACCTGGAAAAATCGCCTTGAGGGAAGAGTTAGACTGTGTTTTTCCTTTCAAAACTAAAAATTGTGGAGCTTCCACAACCACCAAAGATGGAAAAAAAATGCAACTATGGCTAGGGTGACAGGGTCGAGGGTGGTTTGGAGTGACATGCAGTAAAGGCACATCTCTTCCTCACCTGCACATCGCTTCCTCACCTGCACATCACTTCCTCACCTGGACCTATTCAATTTCAACGTACGATCCAACTCATTACCATAACATCAACCATTAATTCAACAACAATCCATTACAATATCCATTGCATAGTGCACCACCTGAATCATATCGAAACTTTAACAAATACCATATGTTAAACACTACCATATATGCTTCACATATCATCCTTTAACCAAATCACATAGTATAGTAGCTAGGTCCATCACCTTCCATTTGTCACCATTATATATACCTTAAGGTTTTTATATAATCTCTTTTTCCATAACCTTAGGACTTATCCATTTCCTTTTTGTTTTGTTCAAGCTCCCATCTCATCCTGTAGCATAGAAACATATATATAAAATAAACAACCAATGTTTAATGCATAACATAACACATGTAAAAAAAAATAATCCTTATATCCATATCACTGCTCTGAATTGCGAGTGATCATCAACAACATTTATCAATAATATGCATTTAGCAATAATATATCAACCAACCATATTGTCATAACGAATGAAACCAAGACTTGCATCATCAACTGTAGAAGACTGTGTAGGAATAATCAGAACAACAACAAACATATAAGTGTAACACATCCATCATAGCACCTCTAGTCTATAAGGGGATCCCAACTACTAGTTAATTATTATTATCATAAATAAATAATAGAGCTTAGCAATTATTTGTGAGCAGTATTCATCGTTGTGATTTTAAGATTCAACAATACCTAGTTTTCATATCAACATTCAAAGATAATTGTGAGACTAACCCTATATCGATGAAAAGTGTGCATTGCTAACACATAACTAACTTGGTGAAGACTATATACCATGTCCAACTTCAAAAGAGTTATTATGTGTCTCCAAAATTGAAGATTATCACAAATTGGGAATGCAATAGAGTTATTATGTGTCTCCAACATTGAAGACGTGTCACACATTGGGAATGGAATAGTATATGGTATATTTCAACCATCTAACCATCTTGGAACCTTGTGATTTTATACTAGATGAGGGAGTCACATCACCCATCTAGGCAGTAGAACAACTAAGAAATAACTTTGGTTTTGTAGGTATTTTAGAGTTCACTAAGTTTATTTTGAACATATGTATCCTAACTATATTGAGTGAAGGTTACAAGATGTATTTATATATTTAGGATTTGAGTGTACAACATAAACCAATATACATGAGGTTTTGTTTCATTGCATTAAGACACATTTTTTACAATCGAGTGTAAGGGAGAAGTGTAATTCATTATGTGCTCAACATGAAGTTGATATGTGGAATTTTAAAAAACATTATTGCAATGTCAACCATAAATAAAATATATAACCTGATATTATGTGCTCAACATAATAATGTGTTGTGATTACACATGAAGGAGGTTATTCAATTGACATTTTTGTCGAGATAGAGTTTTGGGTAAGCATGAGAAAACAATAAAGAGTTGTTTCATGTTGGAAGCAATGGATCTCATCATATAAAAAGTAGACCACACTTCCTTTCAATGATTTGTTGTGTGATGGAAAATTGAATGCTAGGAGGTCAATATTGACTGAGCGTTGCATACATTTAGTTGTGATCTAGGTGGATACTTGTGGCCACCCACCTATCCCACTAATTCAGAATGGGTCCACATCTTGGTAGTTTTTCTACGGTTTTCTGGTCCCAAACTTTCGGGGATTTTTTGAGTCCCCAAATGACGGTTTTTTTTCCTAACAACACCTAGCATGTAGTGAAAGGAATATGCTAGGCTGAACGAAATGTGTACTCCTCAGATATGCCTTTCTGACGGGGTACATAGTGCCCCAAAAAAATATCTTATGCAAAATTTGCGCCCCTGGGAAGTTGTTATATCAACTAACCACATCAAGGCCCACAAACCTTTTGGTGTTTCATCTTATGGGGTTAGGGTTTTGGATGTTTAGGATTTCTCATTGATGTTTTATGTGAAAAGTATTTTTCTGCCTCTTTGTAATCAGCTTCTTGTGAATGAGCATAGTCGTCACATCTATATCTTTAGAGATAAGCTACCATCATTCTAGCTAGCTTGTGAGCTTTGCATTTTATAGTCTTTTTTATTTCAGATAGTCATTAATAAAATATGAGGTTAATTGTATTATTGTGTTTATTGCAATATCTCTATGTATTTCCTTGTTATACCTTTTCCTTCATGTCAATCTCAATATAATCTGGATCAGTGGTACCAAAGCAGTTTGCTCCTTATTGTTTCTTAGTGCATGTCCCCGACGAGGTTAGGGTATAAAGAGTTGGGTCTCGAGTTAGTTTCTCTTTAGGGAAACCACTATTTCCAACCCAAGTGGCCTCCCATGACAGAAGAAAAGAGAGAATATAGAGCAAGAGATCCTATCAAATTGTTTCTCAAGGAAGCCCTCGCATAATAGAGGAACGAGATGATTGATAATTTTCCCAGATCCTTCGATCACTGCCAAGAACAATGGTGGCACCTTTAACCAGTAGTCACTTCATAGGTGAGACACCCTTCAAGGTACAAGTTAACATTTGTATTCCTTTAATTTAAGGCTAGATAGACACTGATGTTTTGTAAAAATGGTTAAGCCTGCTATAGGGTTATTTCTTTGTCCAAAATTTTTCCAACAGTGAAAATATCATCTTCATGCTCCTTAAGGATATTTCCCATGTCAGATATTGGTGAGAAAATTAATGTGAGCAACATGTCGAAGATCAATCTCCAATTTTTGGTCCAAAACCCACTTGGGAATATTTTGTTGATGCCCCCAAGGAAAAATACTACCCTTTTGGAAACTATGATGACTAGTACACGACATGGACAACTCTATGTCAAGAGAGAGACTATAAAGTGTTGAAGTACACCAACATCTTTCATACCTTGTGCACAAAACTAGGTATTACATACTCTGAGTGGCACTTGGTCCCGAAGTTCCATAGTGGCCTACATAAGTACATCCAAACAAATATGGAGTTCCTGGACATCTACTCAGTAGGATGTTCTTACCGATATGTTCTTAAGATCGAGAAAAAGTTAAAGAAAAAGAATAATAAGGATTTTATCTCTACAAATCCATTGCAACAAAAACACGGTAAAGGTGTCCCTAACTTCCAAAGAAAAGGATAGAGAAAGGATGGACATCCCCAGGAAAACCAACCAAGCCATCGAAAAAGAATGGTAACAAGAAGTCGAAGAAGGACACTAGGAAGTGGTGTGAAATCCACAAAATCCCTTTGCACAAGACTGATGAATGTCTCTCCAAACAATATTTTTTTACTAAGATGAAAGCCTTAGAGTTAGATGCCGACTCAGAATTTGATTCAAACCTAATAAGGAAAAATGAATCATTGACACAGAACCCAGTGTCACCATCTCTACCAAAAAGGTCCATCCAGAGGAACAAGAGGATCCTAAAAAAGGGGGGTGCAGTTCCACTCACAGATGTGGGTGAAGGGGACCCCCTTTCCATTTCAATGGTGACATTGGTAGCAAGAATAACTTAATATCAACAAAGGTCGTCAAGAGGTTGAACCTAAAAACAATGCCACATCCTTATCCACACACCATTAGTTGGCTCAGCCAAGGATGGGACATCCACGTCAGCCAACAATGTCACTTGCACTATGGCATCAAACCCTTCAAAGACGAGGTATTATGTGATATTTCCCCCATTCAAGTTTGTGATGTTCTTTTAGGACTACCATATATGTGGAAGCATCATGTTTTTAATGAATCTAGGCCCCATAATATCATTATTACTTTGGGAAGTCAACTTTATAGAGTACCAGAGGAAATCCCAACTATTTCAGTCTCTTTGATCTCCGTGAATAAATTATGAAAGGTGGTTTCTCAGACCAATTTATTTTTCCTCTTTATTGTCTAGTCGGAAGGTGAACAAAAGGTCACTGCAACCGCCAAAACCTCTATGCGAGGTCTCTCTACAAAACAAAAATAGGTGGAGAAGATAGTAGAAGACAACAAAGACCTATTTTCCTCACCTACTAGGGTGCCTTTGCATTGTCACATAAAGCACTAAATTGATTTGACACCCAATGATCCTCTACCTAATGGCCCTGTATACAGTCGTTCTATTATGGAGACTGAAGAAATCAAATGCCAAATCCAAGAATTGATTCTAAAGGGCCACATCAAACCAATATCATCACCTTACGAGATCCCAATCGTTATGGTAAAAAATAAGGAATGACATGGAAACTTTGTATTGATTACAAAGCCCTGAATAAGATCACAGTAAAAAATTGATACCCCATCCCCTAGATTGATGATCTTATCGATCAGCTCAAGAGAGCCAAATTTTCCAGTAAGATTGATTTGAAGTCAGGCTATCACCAAGTGTCGATTGAGAAAAATAATGTAGGGAAGACAACCTTTAAGTATAAACAAGGTATCTTCCAGTGGTTGTTCATGCCTTTTGGCTTGACTAATGCCCCGACCACATTCATGCAAATGATGGATGATATATTGCAACAATTCACAAATTCCTTTGTGGTCATATATCTGGATGACATCCTCATCTTTAGAAAAACTTGGGAGGAACCTTTGAAGCACATTCAATAGGTCTTGGGGACCTTGTGACAACACAAGTTTTATGCAAATTTGGAGAAGTTTTCCTTCAGCATGTAGAGAATACAATATTTGGGATACATCTTGGTTGAGTAGGGTGTACATGTGGATTCATCCAAGATCCAAGTCATTTGCTATTGTTCATCCCTGAAGAAACTAATCAAGATCCACATATTCTTGGTCCTCATCAACTTATATTGCATGTTTGTTTTGGGGTTCTCTCATATCACTTGGGCCCGAATCCAAGTGACTAAGGGTGGAGGGAATGCCATGTTTGTTTGGGTCATGCCCCAACAAAAATGACTCGAGGATTTGAAATTATTCCTCTGCTCAACACTAGTCCTTATTCTTCTAGACATGCAACAACTATTTTATATTCAGATAGATTCTTAAGATTATTCTATCAGTGCAGTTCTCTCTTAGCATGTGCATCCAATGGATTATCATAGTGAAACAATATTTGATGTTGGTCATAGATACCCCACCTACGACCTTCTTATTTCACCAACTAATGTGATCTAATTTAACTGAATATTTAGATTTCCTCCTCCTCCTCTATATTTCTATTATTTGTTTCCATGCCTGGAAAGAACATAGCTTGTTTTTCTAGGTTGTGACTAACCAGGACGATGGTTGACCCCAATGTCAACAATCACTAGGTGTACACTACCAATTTCATTTCTGGCAAGTAAAGTGAGGTGACAGAAAATAAAATATGGTTGTAATATGTTAATAATCTATTTTCTTTTGGCTATATTCGACTTGGTCTTAGTTTTTGTGTTTAGCTTTTTCACTAAAATAATTTATTGTTTTTTCTATTTTCTTTCTAAAGAAATTGGAAAGAGTGATATGATTTTGGGTATAGTAATTATCAAATAAAAACATAATTCATCGACATAAAATTATATACTATCAATATTGTAAGTTATAAATAAATAATAATCAAATGCAAGGTAGAAGATTACATATAAATTGATAATCAAAAGGTCTTCACATGTATACTACCCATTTGCAACTATTCTCCCTTGGTATGCATAGATAAGGGAAATAAAATACATGTAACTTGGCACTACAAGTTTCAACATATGACATCAAACCAAATAAGGGTGAGCTTACATGTGATGCATTTATCCCTTGGCATTTGTGACATTCTATTAGGTGGGGCTTACATAATTTATGAGAGTTTGTTGTTTAGTAATGTTGATCTCAAAATTAGTTTTAGGGGTGAAGATAGGACTTATTTAGGGTGGTCTAATCATGTCTTCACAAGTTGCACTTGAGAGTTTGAGTGTTGGAATTGTTAATATTTTGATATACTAAGTTTTAATTGTTAGGAAAAGAAAAAGGAAATTAAGAAATACACATTAATGTAATACAAAGAAAACAAATTTGATATAAAATGTATTTCTAGTTTATTATCAATATAAAGTAATTATATGTATAACAAGAGTAAATAAAATAACGAATTGATATCATTATGATATGATAATCCTTTAAGTCTAAACTATGTAACAAGATCACGAGAGATAACACATGAATATGGTCTAACAATGGAAATCTAGTTGGAACAACAACAATTATGAACGAAGTAGTGTTATTTGATCATGGAGATAGGACACATTAGGAGATAATAAAAATAACAAATTACAATGTTAGAGAATATTTTGGATGTGATCTCTATAAGAGGTTTTGAATCGTCCAAACAATTCTCCAGCATCATGACTAACTATTAAAATCTATATAATCAAATTAACAAATTACACTTTTAACATATTTAAGTCATCAAACACACTTGAGTAGGTGCCTATAGAAGTCTAAATATTAAATCTAAACAAACTAAATAAAAGCAAGTATAAGTATTATATTTAAAAAAATAAAAAATAGTAATAATAATAAAATCCAAAAAGCATCATCATGAAGTCACAACCATTATAATTCAATTCTTTGGGAAGCATGTGAATCACTATTATCCCTAAGAAACAAAGAACATGCATAAGTCAATGTGAATACACACACACACACACACACACACACACACACACACAACTTTAGGAGATAAACCTCTATAAATAACTCTATATTTCACATATCCCCAATAAACAAAAGAAATAAACAAAACTAAATATAAAAAATTAGATCATTGTCATTGATCTTTGGAAATCCAAGCATGCATGGAAGTAAATATTAGTGGGAAACAAAGAACATGTGCAAGTGGTCGATGTATAAATATCCTTTCTCTTGTACATAGTAGAGAAATGAGCTTATGTTTTATGTGATAGTATTATATAAATAACTATCATGTTATGATAGAGTTGAATATAGTGTCAAGGACTGTAATAATGAAAGTTGTGTATCAAGTACAGGCAAAGAGACTATGGAATGCCATGGCGAAAGACAACCACAACCTCTTACCAAAGGTTTTTTCTGAACATTTTTCTTCTGCAACCTTACTTCAAGGAGATGGAGGTGTGGGCACCATAAAATCAGCTCAAATTTACCTCTGGTATGACAGCCATAAAATCCTCTGTTAATATCATTATACTTCAACTTATAACTATTTCTTGGCTTGAATTAGTGTATCATGTTGAATAATTTTTTATTATTTGATGCTTAAAAGGTTTTTCATTTTCCTGTCACAGATAACAAGAATTTCATCTTCGTCAAGAAGAGAGTATATGAAACTGACAATAAGAATATGGTGTACAAGTATACAACAATCGAAGGAGGGTTTTTGGGAAAGAAATTGAGCATTGTAAGCTTTAAGGTCAAATTCATTCCTAGGAAAGAAGGGGGATGTGTAGCGATTTGGGCCTATAAGTACAAAATCCTTCCTGGTGCTCATATTGATTAACGTAAAATGGTGAAAGAGATGATTGAAAATAACATTTCCATCTCGCAGAAGATCAAGTTGTATCTCCTCTCCAATTCGAGCTTATAGTGAGAAAAATATCTATATGTACATTTTTTTTGTAAAAATTGTTTAGTGCAATGCGTTATATGAATGAAACGACCATAATACTTATCTTTCTATGAAAAGCACCAAATAGTTGCATACCTTATATGTTCCTCCCAACCATAGGCTTTGGTTTTCTAGTACTCTCAACACTAGGTCACCCACAAGCTAGGGCTATGAATCCAGTAGGGAAAAGGCTATCTAATACAACTATGGTCTGACAGATAGCACAACAACAAATATGCCAATGTACCAACTCCAAAAATAGTTACAACCTATAGCCTCTCATTCCCCATCAACCTACACAACCAAAGGAAGTGAACCCCCTTCTATGCACCACAATCCCTCGATCTATCCCACTTACCTTATAGGTCTCTAGAACAAGATAGCCAAGAAGTCTTAGAGGAATATGGCTCCAAGAACTCCTTCTATAGTTAAGAGTCTCTAGGGACCCTTTATGCCTCACACTCAAGGAAACCTATTACCAACAATTCTCCCTCAAGGTCTCCAACCTTCCCCAAGGAAAACCAAGGATAATTGTACACCCAAATCCACCAAGGATTCACAGGGTTCACAAGGTAACATGGTTACAACAACTCCTCCGCTCACACCCCACAATCCATGGTCAGAATGATGGAATGAATAAGAATCCCCATTTTCTATGAAGTTCCCACTTTAAATACGCATGCCAACCTTTTGACAAGTGGCACTCAACTAATCACTTTCCCTACCACTTGGGAACTTGTTGTTCTACTTGAGAAATTCATATAAACTTATAACATATGGACTTAGGAATATATTATTATAGTCTTTTGGCTCAATCCCCTTGATTTATCCCCATTTCATCAAGTCCTATCCCCCTTTCCCTCTCGTGGAGTCATATCCCTTCATACTCTATCATCTGACTTGGTCTGCAGTAGTAATACATTTCATTAATAAATCATAGTATAATTAAAATTTACAACGCTAGGCTCACTAGCCTTTCAACATACAAGATCTCCAGCCTAATATCACATAGGTACTCCAACCCAAAATACATAGGCACCTTGGCCCAAAACATCCTGTCTCTCTAGCCTATGAAACTTATGTATATTTACAACATGGATTCAGTCGAGGGGTGTTATAGGAGGTCAACATCACTAATGAAGTGGATAGTGAGTTGAATCCAACATCAAAGGCAACGTCGAACCAATTCTTTCCTTAAATATTGCAAGATAAGCTTCTCTTATTGGATATGTGTTAGATATTGGTCCATTTAGGTTAGTGACAATGGGATTTCCTTGAAACTCCATGAAATTGGATGAAGCAATATTTTTTCTGTATGCTTGGTCGCTTTGGTGAACCTATTGAATGCATTTCTGAGAGCTATGTGGAGAAATAACTACATCACTAGTGGATATCACTAGTTTTGACATTCATTATTTCTATTTGAATGATGTGTATATCTACAACCATGGAATATTGATGATAGTCACCTATATCCACACATGTGTAGGATTTTTCAGTTATTTTGGACATAAGTAGGTATCATGATTCATGGGGTCTTCACTTAGTGAACCTRTAACATAGAACTTGTGTTCATGKAATATTAAAGAATACCCTTAATTTCACTAGAWATTGATAAATACCTCTAGAAATCCTTTTGTTGAGCCCCCCTCCAATCCCTACAATATATTGACTCTATTTTTCACAGTTAAAAAAAAAACCTTTATGAATGAATGTGATAAGATATTGGGCAACAAKATAAAGCCCCGTGTTTTTATTATACATGAAGGAAGTATTCAATTGAAATTGTTGTAGAGATAGAGTGTTTGGTAAGCATGAATAAACAATAAAGAGTTCTATCAAGTTGTAAAAAATGGATCTTAGCATATAGAACATAGACCACTCTTCCTTTCGATGATTTGTTGTGTAATGGAAAATTGAATGCTATGATGTCAATGTTGAACAAATGTCGCACAAATTCAGTAGTGAAAAAGAAATGGATAGAACTCAACTTGTATTCTATTGGTTACCACAATATACCATCTCCAAGTTTTAGAATGAAAGAGAATCAGATGCCAAAGATGGGAAGGGATTCTGATTGAAGAGTTTAAAATATGAATATTGATGGATAGAAAAGAATCAATGAGTATAGTTATACATTGCAAAAACAAGTGGAGCCATTAAAACTAGAGCCATAGCCACAACCAAAACTAAATATAGAATCCAAATTCGAGATCCAGAGTTAGGTGTATCCAAGAGACAAAGTTTAGAGCCATGTTCCAGAGAAATATACAAGAGGCAGATTGGTCTAGAGATTTCTTTCCTAGATGATTTTGGAGACCAAAATCCTCTCATTGGGGAGGTGTGATATGAAATGGATTTGAAATCAAACACAAATGGTACAAGACTCATCACATGCAAGTAGTTGGAAAACAATCAAAATTGAAAAGAGAAAAAAAATACAATGCAAACACTAAAAATTTAAATGAAAGAAAATAGTGAATGAGAAAAAAATGAAATAAGAGAAAATAAAGTTTGGGAATGGGAAATGAAAGGACACAGATTCTTGGACTTCCCATTACCCCTAAATTTTCCTATATCCTCTTGGAGTTTGACTTATAAAGAGTCATGTTGATGGGTCCAAATGGCCTATCAAATAGATAAGGGAAAATGTATGATGGCGAGTCCCAATTAGATTCTCTCATTTGGGTTGGAAAATTCCGATGATTATGTGGGCCTGATTGCCAGTTAAGAATTTATATTACAAAAACAAGGACAAATTCTCCTACAAGAATTTCTTGTTAAAACTAAACTTAACTACTTAAAAAAAACTTAAAACTATATATTCTCCTATATTTCTATCATATCATGATTAGGAGCCTTCTTAACAATACATATATGGTAAAATATTATTTCACGGGCTGCAGAAATAGTTCATGTCAATGGTAACATAATTAAACAACAATGTATAAGATACTAACCATAAATAGTTACATATTATACATGTAACAACATCATTGCATCCATTAGAAACCACAAATTAATAAGTCGCTCAAATGGAAAAAAACATAAATAGTTCACATCTAATTTAATTCATGAAACTTATAAATCAAATGTATATGTAGAATAATCCCATACACAAATAAAAACATCCATGGTTGCTAAAATTCCTTATGCTCTTTAT
Organism: Picea engelmannii; assembly: GCA_009831015.1. Classification (NCBI taxonomy): domain Eukaryota; kingdom Viridiplantae; phylum Streptophyta; class Pinopsida; order Pinales; family Pinaceae; genus Picea; species Picea engelmannii. The sequence goes on from ML831225.1 coordinate 50,930, forward strand.
TTCATGTGAGATAATAACATCATCCAATGTTATAATGGGAGAAATTCCTTATATCTCCCATGGACCTCTATTTTATAGAATAAGAGAGTCTATTTACATTTTGTAACTGCAAGGGATACAATTACATCTCTTCATTTCAAATATTATGTCTTATATACAATTTGAATGCGATTAAACATTATTTAACTATAAAAAATCATGAATATATTTTCAAAGACATATCTTCCACATATGTAACCCAAGAGTCATATGCCTTGGATATATCTTTGATTCTATTTAACTTCATCTTCTCTAACTCCAACTCTCCATCGTACACTCGATCATCAAGTTCTATTTTCAAATCCTTGTGAATTCTTTATACAAATCCATTTGCACCTGAGGCACATTTGATGGGTTGGATCAATTACTGACTCAAGACTTCTTTGTTGACCTTTGTGAGCTATTCAATGGATTACTTTCAATTATATTTGTTCTCCTCTACCTCTGCTATCCTCATATTTCTAGGTCCTCTTTGAGTTAGCGCATCCACAAATAACATTTTAAATACTTCTAGCAAGTCATTAGCATAATTCCACATTCTAGCACAATATTCATTGGTGCTTCTTATCGTTTCCTTAACATCCTGGAAGGATTTTTTCCAATTGTCCATCAAAATTTCAGTTTTCCCCTCTTCCTTCCAAGTGAACTTGAAAAGGTCAAAGGGGTCTCCTTGTGTATACCTTTCCATTATATTATCTTATGAAATTCATGTTCTACATTAGTGTATTGGATTTTAAGCTCCTCCAACTGATTAGATAGTTTGATGATATCCTCCCGGTAGTCCTGAATGTCATTCAACTCAGTGACAAAGTTTTTCTAGGTTTCCCTTAATTCTTCATTTTCCATTGTATCTTCTTCTCTCACAACCTCAAGGATATTGGTTACTTTGTTTCTTTCTTTTGGTTTTGCCTCTAGATTTTGTACTTTTTCTTCATATTTGATGATTTTAACTCTCAGCTTCTCATAGTGGAAAATATTCTCCTATTGCTCTGTTCTTATCAGATCAATCTCCTCCAAATGTTCTTTTCTCAAAGCTTCTACTTCAACTTTATAGAGATAATCTTTCCCATCTACCTACTTTTGGAATTCCTCTTCCATTTATGGCTTTTGTTGTTTCAATTTCTCTTCCAATATTGATACCTTGGCTTTGTAACTACCCAGTGTAACATTTATATCACTAATAGTGACTGAGTTAGCCCCTGCAAAAGCACTTAGGTCTAAGGTTTTTTCAATTGCATTAGTTTGGGGATCTTTACCCAACTTCCATAATATTATTTTATTTGATGACTGTTGGAACATCAATTTCTGATGGTTCATCACACTTCTCCTGGAACATCAAGGAGAATATTGCTTGTGATGTAACACCTTCTTGAAATTTGCAACACTATATTCATGGGCTCTACATATATGATATGTTAGTGTTTACAAATTATATCCTTGAGTCTTGGATTCCCAAAATTGGTTGTAGGGGATAAGAGAGGCCTAGATAGCAATTTCACACGGTAAGGAATGTGATCATAGATATTATATTCACAAGTGTCACTTGATAGGAGTACTAGTATTGCTAGGATTTTGATTCACTCTAGTTAAGAGGAGAAAGGGAAAGAAATAAAGACTTACCTAACCAAGGAGTGTTGGAATTGTTGGTATTTTGATTCACTCCAGTTAAAAGAATAGAAAATGGAAAGGAACAAGAATTAATCTAATCAATCATTCACCACAAAATCCCATAAAAGGAGCATGCAATTTGATTGGAATGTGATTCACACCTAGGTTATGGAACATATATACCTTAGGAATGGACAATGATCAAACCTAATGTGTCACAATTGATGGGAATTTTTTTACGTCATGATACTCTCATGCATGTTGGACTATGGATCTCATTTAGATTGTTGGTTTCTAGCCTCTAATTGAGTTGTAGCACTTGCCCAAAAAATTGTCCCTACACATAATGTTAAGGTCCTAACCCGCACATAGGTAGATCAATGTATTCGGATGTAATAAGGGTCAATATTAATAAGGCCTTTTAATAAAATAGAATAAGGTGGATGTAAGAAGACCTAATAGAAGCTTTCGCTTCTAGAAGGATCTTCCTCTAGATGCTT